>RCUC01157165.1:0-69137 GCA_003697995.1 Taxidea taxus jeffersonii | reverse complement strand
GAATGTTACCTCTTTTGTTATAATCCCATAGGTCCTTAAGGCTCTGTTAAATTTTTTAAGTCTGGTTTCTCTCTGTTGTTCAGATTGGGTAACTTCTTTTTTTTAAAAAAATTTATGTTTTTTTAAGGATTTTATTTATTTATTTGACAGACAGAGATGACAAGTAGGCAGAGAGAGAGAGGAGGAAGCAGGCTCCCTGCTGAGCAGAGAGCCTGATTCGGGGCTCGATCCCAGGACCCTGAGATCATGACCTGAGCCGAAGGCAGCAGCTTTAACCCACTGGGCCACCCAGGTGCCCCCAGATTGGGTAACTTCTTTTCTGTCTTCAAGTTCACTGATTCTTTCCTCTGTTATCTGCATTCTGATGTTGAGCCCATCTGATGAGTTATTCATTTTGGTTGTGGTATTTTTCAGTTCTCAATTTTCCTTGTGGTTCTTATTAATATCTTCTATTTCTTTGCTGAGACTTTCTATTTTTTTCCTTAAATTTGTTTCAAGTGTGTTTGTAATTGCTTCTTGAAGCATTTTATGATGGCTGTTTTAAATCTCTGGCAGTTAATTCCAATATGTATTTCATCTCAGTGTTGATTCCTATTATGAGACTCTGGTTTTTTTTTTTTTTATGAAACTCTGAATATTTACAATTTCTTTTTTAGCAGGTTTCCTTTGACCCTACACTAATCATGAAACACAGCCTTGTTACTGACAGATGGGGATGTAAGTTCAGGTTTCCTCCTAGGTCTCTGCTGAAACCACCCTGAATAGGAAGGAAGGTGGTCTTATTACTTCTTATTACTAGTTGGAAGTAGGAACTTCCAACTAGGCCCCTTAGACACAATTCCAGCAAGGAGGGGGTTGAGTCCCAGGGGATCTTCATTGACCCCAGAGAAGAGGAGCTTGTTATGTTGGGTGGGGATGAACGTCTTACTTGCCCATTTGACCTCCTCTGATACCACCTTGGTGGTGGGAAGAGAAGGGGTACCTTCTTATAAAAATAGGCTAGACCACATGAATCAGAATTGTTGTGGTGGTACATAGGCATAGTGTTTCACAGCTGCCCTGTTGATTTCAGCGTCTTTGAAAACAAGTTTCAAAACTACTGCTTAAGAATTTCCTTTAGTGAGGAGTCTGTTGGTGGTAAACTTTGCTATGCTTATCTGGAAATTTTGTATTTTGACCCACTTCTTGAATGATAGCTTAGTGCGTGTATGATTATTTTCTCTCAACATTTTGAAGATATGATTTCACCATCCTTTGGTTTCCATTTTTGCTCATGAGAAGTCAACTAGCAGTCAACTCTGCAGGTAATTGGGTTTTCTTTATGGCTGCTCTTAAGATCTTTTCTCTTTTTTTCTGTAATCTTCACTTTCAAAATGTGTTTAAGTGTATAATTCTTTTTCTTTAAATTGCTTGAAATTTCTTGTGCTTCCTAAATCAGCATATTTATATTTTTCTTCAATTTTAGAGAATCCTCAGTCATTGTTTTCTTAATTAGTGTCTTTCTCCCATGTGGTATGATGTGCTGTCCAGGCCATCTTCCCTCCTCTTTGGTGAAGAATCTGGTGTTATAGTTGCTGAGAGTGCTATGGGCAGGCAGCCTTCAGCTGTCAGCACCTTCAGAAATTGCCTCAAGGTCATGTTTGGTTGTGGTATTTTTTGTGGTCCAGGGCAATCCACATCCAGTGATTGATCAACAGAGGATTATAAAAGCCTACATATCTCAGCCCAAATGAGAACAATTTTGAAGGCCAACAGAGCTCCTATGGGGTCATCTGTAGTTGTTGGCCCTGAATTATAGCTCATCTTCTCCCTCTATCTATTCCTGCTTCCTCTCACTCTCTCTTTCCAATGGCACTCCTTAATAAACATCCTTAATGCTAAACTTGGTCTAAGAGGCAGCTTCCCAGGGAAACAAACCTGCAATATCCCATTCTTTCTAGTCACTCCCTCATAAAATCCAATTAGATATGTCAGATGATCTCACTCTCTCTCTCCCTAACTCTTTATCTCTTTAACAACTTCCCACAACCTTGACATTCTTTGATGCATTTTGGGTAATTTCCTAAGACCTATTACTTTGGATTAGCTCACTATTTTTTTCAGCTATTTTTATTATGAATTCTGATTTTAAGATATTTCTTTACAAAATTTTGTAGCACACTGCCTTGGAAAAATTTAATAAAATGTGTTTTAGGGGAAAAAAGCATTAAACTGATTTTTAAAAGGCTTGGTGTTGGGGCGCCTAGGTGGCTCAGCGGGTTAAGGCCGCTGCCTTCGGCTGGGGTCATGATTCCGGGGTCGTGGGATCGGGCCCCACATCGGGCTCTCTGCTCTGCGGACAGCCTGCTCCCTCCTCTCTCTCTCTGCCTCTCTGCCTACTTGTGATCTCTATCAAATAAATAAATAAAATCTTGAAAAATAAATAAATAAATAAAAGGCTTGGTGTTTTGGTTTGGTCCATCTCTTCCATTCAGATATCTGGTACCACACAATATGTTCATACTTCTTCATGAGTAAATTTTAGTAATTAATAATTCCTTTGCAGTGTTAATTGTATTTGCACAATATTTAACCCAATTTTTTTCTCAGTTTTTCATTTTCTTTTCATTCTTCTATTCCTGCAGCTATATCTTGCTTTACATTCTTTTTTTTTTAAAAGATTTTATTTATTTATTTGACAGACAGAGATCACAAGCAGGTAGAGAGGCAGGCGGGGTGGGGGGAAGCAGGCCCCCGCTGACCAGAGAACCTGACGAGGGGTTCGATCCCAGGACCCTGGGACCACGACCCGAGCCGAAAGCAGAGGCTTTAACCCACTGAGCCACCCAGGCACCCCTCTTGCTCTACATTCTTAAAGTTTCTCCCTCTCACTTTTTTTTTTTAAACTAGGCTCCATACCCAGCATGGAGCCTAACATGGGGCTTGAACTCAGAACATTGAGATCAAGACCTGAACTGAGATCAGGAGTAGACTGCTTAACTGACTGAACCACCCAGGTGCCTCTCTCTCTCTTTTTAAAAATATTTTATTTATTTATTTTTCAGAGAGACAGAGAGAGAGCACAAGCAGGCAGAGTGGCAGGCAGAGGCAGAGAGAGAAGCAGGCTCCCTGCTGGACAAAGGAGCCCGATGCAGAACTCGATCCCAGCACCCTACGATCATGGCCCGAGCCAAAGGCAGCAGCTAAACCGACTGAGCCACCCAGGTGGCCCTCTCTTTTTTCTCTTGATCATGGTTGGCTAATGCTTGCAATTTCCAAACAATAATCTTTTTGTATTATTGACTAACTCTGTTGTAATTTTTCATTTCACTAATTTCTATACTCGTTTTTTTTGAAATTTTTACTCCTTACTCCTTGCTACAAGGTAGGGATTCATTCTCTAAAGCAGCTAGTTGCAACTACCCTGATTTTACTGGTATATCCAGTATTATGCTGATTTTACCCTAAACAGGCACACTTCAGAAATATTGCAGGTTCAGTTCCAGTCCGCTGCAGCAAAGTGAATCTCACAACAAAATTAGCCAAACAATTTTTTTTGTTTCCCAGTTCATGTGAAAGTTATATTTAAGACTATACTATAATCTCTTGGGTGCCTGGGTGGCTCAGTTGGTTAAGTGCCTGCCTTCCGTTCAGGTCATGATCCCAAGGCCCTGCTTCTCCCTCTCCCTCTGCCTGCCACTCCCTCAGCTTGTGTTCTCTCTCACGCTCTCTCTCTGTCAAATAAATAAATCTCTTTTAGAAAGATTATACTGGGGACACCTGGGTGGCTCAGTTGGTTAAGCAGCTGCCTTTGGCTCAGGTCATGATCCCAGCGTCCTGGGATCGAGTCCCGCATCGGGCTCCTTGCTTGGCAGGGAGCCTGCTTCTCCCTCTGCCTCTGCCTGTGCTCGTGCTCTCTATCTCTCTCTAACAAATAAATAAATAAAATCTTTAAAAAAAAAGAAAGAAAGATTATACTGTAATCTCTTAAGTGTGCAATAGTATTATGTCTTTAAAATGCATAATTAAAAATATTTCACTGCTAAAAAATGCTAACCACTATCTGAGCTTTCAGCAAGTCATAATCACTGATCACAGATCACCATAACAAATATAATAATAGTGAAAAAGTTTTAAGTATTATGAGAGTTACCAAAATGTGACACAGACATGAAGTGAGCAAATGCTGTTGGGAAAATAGTGCTAATAGACCTCCTCAGTTCAGGGTTTCCACCAACCTTCAATTTGTAAAAAAAAATGCAGTATCTGTGAAGTGCCTGAAGTGAAACACAGTACAATGAGGTATGCCTGTATATATTATATACTCTGTAAGATACCCTGAAACCATTCCCACTTATTGCAATAATTTTTTCTGGATTGAGAATTCATCTTTAATCCTAACCCATTTCTTTTCTATCTTAGAGAAATTACTCATAATTTTAGTCCCATACTTTGAAGTTGGTAGACATATCTTTGCCCAGCATTTTGTTTCTGTTACAGAACTAGAAAGGAGGGAAACAGTAAGATTTTTAAAAAGATCTTATTTATCTGACAGAGAGAGCGTACAAGCAGAGGGAGGGGGAGATGGAGGGGGAGAAGCAGGCTCTCTGCTGAGCAGGGAGCCCAATGCAGGGCTCAATCCCAGGACCCTGGGATCATGACCTGAACTGAAGGCAGACACTTAACCTGCTGAGCCACCCAGGTGCCCCAAAACATTGACTAGACTGTAGTAAGAGCTCCCTGTTCATAAATCAATGTGACTGACCTGTGGACACTGAAAAGTAATAGTGAAAATCAGGAAACAGATGTGACAAGGAACAAGGGCCCAAGTTGAGCCAGGAGCTTTGTGCCTTGGTTCCACATCTATTTCTGCTGTGGTAATATCCATGGGCCAAAAGTACTTATTATTACGTAGTAATGGGCAATATAACCATTGAGTAGGATTTTATGATGAAGAGGACAGCTTGTCTCCAAGGAAGGAACCTCAGAATCAGGTGGGGGACTCTGTAACCCAATTATTAATGTTTCCAAACAAACCCCAGAGAACGCAGTAGGGTTTCTGTAGGACCTGGTTCACTTAATAATCAGGGGTGCTGGCCTGTATGAGTTTGAAAGATTTCAAGGTTCATCAGTGTAAAAGATGTGACCACAGGGTGGCAGTAGCACACAATGAGTTTTATGTGTGTGGTGCTTTGACAGGTCTGCAAGGGGGGTTTTGGGGGTTGGTGTTTCTCAGAGCTGGAAACCTTCCAAGGGTACCTGCATAGGGGCCACCACACAGAAGGGGAGGAGAGCAAGAGAACCAATATGGGGAGGAAGACCAAAGAGAGGGTTTACATGTCTACATGATGCTCAACAGTGGCTTGGGGTCTTTATAGCCGTGGGTTTTATCTTATTTATGGCTTTTAAAATCTTTTTTTTTTTTTAATTTTTATTTAGTTGACAGAGATCACAAGTAGGCAGAGAGGCAGGCAGAGAGAGAAAGGAGGGGAAGCAGGCTCCCCGCTGAGCAGAGAGCCCGATGCAGGGCTCGATCCCAGGACCCTGAGATCATGACCTGAGCCGGAGGCAGAAGCTTAACGCACTGAGCCACCCAGGCGCCCCATCTTATTTATGACTTTTAATGTCAGCTTCAGTTTCACAGGCATTATGAAAATTAACGAAAAGAAACCTTATTTAGAATGGAGCCAGGAGACCAGCAGGGGGTGCTCTCATGCTCCTAGTAGATTGAAGATCCAGCTGGAAGAAACATAACCTTGCAAGTCAATACTACTTTAACTAGTACTTTATTACCCAAGAAGGAGGAAAAAAGGCTTTTCTCCTCTCTGGGGAACAGCCAAGCAAATAAAAGACTGTCCACAGCTCGGCCAATGAAATTCCACTTTACTTCAGACTCCCAGTTTACTCCACTAAGCTTTTTTTTTTTACTCCCAGTTTTACTCCACAGCCCTCCCAGAACTGCCCCTTTCTTCTACAGAACGGCATTCCTCTCCTCTGTTTTCTGTACTTGCCTGTGGGCTTGCTGTAGTTTGCTTGTCCTGAATCACAATTCCGTCATTCCTGCATAAACTGGTAAAGTAACTGGCAATTTTGTTTTTAAGGTTAACATTACACAAAGCAGGCAGATTGTAAATAGCTAAAAATATGCTTATTTGAATGATCTTTAAAGGAATTCAGTGAAGGGCGTCTGGTGGCTCAGTCGGTTAAGCATCTGCCTTCGCTCAGGTCATGATCCCAGGTTCCTAGGATTGAGTCCCACATCTGGCTCCCTCCTCAGCCGGGAGTCTGCTTCTTCCTCTATCCCTCCCCCCTGCTCATGATCTCTCTCTCTCTCAAATAAATAAATAAAATATTTTTTAAAAAGTTAAAAACAGGGGTGCCTGGGAGACTCAGTGGGTTAAAGCCTCTGCTTTTGGCTCATGTCATGATCCCAGGGTCCTGGGATGGAGCTCCAGGTCGAGTCGGGCTCTCTGCTCAGCGGGGAGCCTGCTTCCTCCTCTCTTTCTGCCTGCCTCTCTGCTTATTTGTGATCTCTGTCTGTCAAATAAATAAATAAAATCTTTTTTAAAAAAGTTAAAAACAGGGGCGCCTGGGTGGCTCAATTGGTTGGGCAACTGCCTTCGGCTCAAGTCATGATCCTGGAGTCCCAGGATCGAGTCCCGCATCGGGCTCCCAGCTCCATGGGGAGTCTGCTTCTCCCTCTGACCTTCTCCCCTCTCATGCTCTCTCTCATTCTCTCTCTCTCTCTCTGAAATAAATAAATAAAATCTTTGAAAAAAAAAGTTAAAAACAAGTAAAATTATCCAATGTGTAAAAATGTTGCCAGTGGGCTTTGGGCTAGTAGGTCTTAGTCTGTGTGAAGGAGTAAACAACACAGGGCTGGTATACAGAGACCATCTTTGGTTAAGGGCCCAGCACTAGCACTGCAGATGTGTTACCATTTCTTCTGTATTGGCCAATCCGCGTTTGTTCTCCCAGGTACATGTGTGTCTCTTCAACCTGTAGTTTGAAGCCTTTTATATGAGAAAAAATGTTATTAACGTGTAGCTTTAGTACATATTCTGTTCCATTGCTTTGTTTTCCCTTTTTAGTAAATCCTATCATACATATGTTAGATCTTCTTTGACTATCTTCTTTTTCTATCACTTTCTCTGAAATCCATTTTTATTTCTTTCTTCTTTTTTTTTTTAAGATTTTATTTATTTATTTATCAGAGAGAGAGAGAGCACAGGCAGACAGTGTCAGGCAGAGGCAGAGGGAGAAGCAGGCTCCCTGCCGAGCAAGGAGCCCGATGTGGGACTCGATCCCATGACGCCGGGATCATGACCCGAGCCGAAGGCAGCCACTCAACCAACTGAGCCACCCAGGCGTCCCTATTTCTTTCTTCTTTTAAAAAATTCTTTCATTTAAACTTGTGTGACTGAAAATTTTATGCATTGTCATTTTCTCTTGGGTTCCTTCTCATTTAGTTTTCATTTCAGAAATAACTTTTAGTTTTTTTCTTTTTCCTGAGTTCTATAAACTGACTTCTAAAAAATCTTATTTTTTCCCTATTATCACATTTCTGAAATTTTCAAGTTCTTATGCTGGTTTTTAATAGCTTTTTTCATTTAACTTTTTTTTTTCTTTTTGCTTTTTTCATTTTCTTAATGATTTTCTTCTTCTTTTCTTTCTGGGTAAATCCTTCTGCCATGCTTTCATTGTCAATGGGAACATTGTTATATTCTTTTCTTTTTTGTGATGACTATGTATGTATGGGATTCAGCTGAGATCAGTTTCAACTGCTCATGTTTGAGTGCAATGAGTTTTCCTGATTACAAGGAACAATGGGAAGAATAGGTATTTTAGCTTCAAGGCTATAGAGTTTTCTTTATTTTTCCTAAATGAAATAATGAAAGTATGGCCTCTGACTTCTGAGATCATCAGGGCCTTCTCTGGCTTTTGCCCTTATATTCCCTGCCCAGCTCTATTTGGATTCCACTCCCATCAGTTTCTCCTCAGTTTGGCTTTGTCCTGGAAGGAAGTTTTGATTTGTTAGTATCAAGATATTTTAAGCACTCAGACCACTTCAACCTCTCCAGAAATTACTGCAGATTCTTTGGATTTGGCTGCAAATTGAGTCTGCATGACTTCCTCCAAGTTTTGGAGTGATTCTCAGATTGTACTTACCAGTTACTTCCTATCCTAAAGAATATTACACCCCTCATTGCCTTCCCTTGTTTTTTCCTACAGAGATACTGAATACATGCTGGCTGTGATAGGCATAGATTCATCCCTAAATACTAGTATTTGGGGGGATTATTGGGTGATCGCTTATTTTAAAATAGCTTTATTGAAGTTTGATTGAATACAATAAAATGCACATATTTAGAACATACATTTTTAAAAATATTTCATTTAAGTAATCTCTACATCCAATATGGAGTTCAAATTTACAATCCCAAGATCAAAGTTGGTCTACCAACTGAGTCAGCTAGGCGCGCCTAGAATATACTATTTGATAAATGTTGACATATGATCCTGTGAAATCACCATGATCAAGATAGCAAACAGATCCATCACATTCAAAGGTTTAGTTGTGCTCCTGTTTCTCCCTTCTGCTCCTTCCTGCATATCTGATCCTCAAGCAATCACTGATACATTTTTTTTGCCAGTAACATATTAGTTTGTACTTTCTATAGTTTTATGTAAATGGAATCATACAGTGTGTACTCTTTTTTTTCTGACTCTTTACTTAGCAAATTATTTTTAGAATCATCCATGTTGTTGTGTGCATTGATGGTTGACTCCTTTGTATTGCTGAGTACTCTTACATACCATTATTTGTTTATCCATTCACCTCTTGATAGACATTTGAGTTATTTCCAGTTTGGGGCTATTCGAAGCTAAGCTGCTATGAACAGTCATGATAAGTCTCCTTATAGGCATATATTTATTTTTCTCTTAGGTCAATACCAAGGAGTAGAATGGCTGGATCACATCACAGAAGTATGGCTAGCTTTTTTAGAAAATGCCAAACGGTTTTCTAAGGTGGTTCTTACACTTCACATTCTCACAGTGTATGAGAATTCAAGTTCTTTCACATTCTTGATATTTCTCTTTTTTTAAAAAAATATTTTATTTATTTATCTGAGAGAGAGAGTGAGAGCATGAGAGGGGAGGTCAGAGGGAGAAGCAGACTCCCCATGGAGCTGGGAGCCTGATGTGGGACTCGATCCCGGGACTCTGGGACCACAACCTGAGCCGAAGGCAGGCGCCCAAGTTCTTTCACATTCTATTTATTTATTTATTTATTTATTTGAGAGAGAGTGAGCACAGGCAGACAGAGAGGCAGGCAGAGGCAGAGGGAGAAGCAGGCTCCCTGCCGAGCAAGGAGCCCGATGTGGGACCCGATCCCAGGACGCTGGGATCATGACCTGAGCCGAAGGCAGCCGCTTAACCAACTGAGCCACCCAGGCGTCCCAGTTCTTTCACATTCTTGGCAACAGTTTTTATAGTCAGTCTTTTAAATGTTAGCCATTCTAATAGGCCGTGATATTTCATTATAGTTTTAATTTCCATTTTCCTAATGATTAATGATGTTGAGAATATTTTCATGCACTATTTATAATCTGCTGCGATCTTTTCCCCAGTAAGAAAAATTGGGTTGTTTTCTTCTTGTTATGTTTTTGGAGTTCTTTAGATATTCTTTAATTAGTTCCAACGCTTTGTCAAATTTATGCTTTGCAAAGATTTTTCTGCCAGGCTGTGGCTTATATTTTCACTCTCTTAACAGTAACTTTTGAAGAGCAGTTTTCAACTTTAATTTTTATGATGAGCAGTTTATCAATTTGTAATTTAATGGATAATGCTTTTGGTAGCATATCTAAGAAATCTTTGGCAAAGCCAACGACACAAAGATTTTTCATGTTTTCTCCTAGAAGTTTCATAGCATTCAGTTTTGCATTTAGTTCTATGCATCATTTTTAGTTAATTTTTGTGTGTGGTGTGAGATATGGATTGAGCTAATTAAAAGATACACATTTTTTTGCATATGGACATCCATTTGTTCTTGCACCATTTGTTGAGAAAGGCTATCCTTTCTCCACTGCATTCCCTTTGTCAAAAATCAGTTATATGAATATGTGTGACTGTTTGTCTCCATTGATCTATTTCTCTGTCTTTATGTCAATACCACACTGCCTTGACTCCTGTAGCTTTAACTGTAATTTTCGAAATCAGTGTGAGACCACCAACCTTGCTCTTTTTCAGAGTTATTTGGGTATCCTAGGATCTTTGCATTTCCATATAAATTTTAGAATCAGCTTGCCAATTTTTGCAAAAAAAGCCTGCTGAGATTTTGCCTGGAATTGCATTGAATCTACACATCAATCTGCGGAAGAATCAACATCTTAACAAAACTGAGACTTTTGCTCGTTAAGAAAAGTATGTCCTTCCATTTGTTTAGGCTTTTCTCTCAAAAAAATATTTTGTAACTTTCAGTATATGAGGTCTTTTATATATTTTGTTGAATTTCAAATTTTTAATTGCAAATGGTATCTTTTTCAAAAATTTATTTGCAGGGCACCTGGGTGGCTCAGTAGGTTAAAGCCTCTGCCTTTGGCTCAGGTCATGATCCCAGGGTCCTGGGATGGAGCCCCCGCATAGGGCTCTCTGCTCAGCGGGGAGCCTGCTTCCTCCTCTCTCTCTGCCAACTTCTCTGCCTACTTGTGATCTCTCTCTGTCAAATAAATAAATAAAATATTTTAAAAAATCAAAAAATTAGGGGCACCTGGGTGGCTCAGTGGGTTAAAGCCTCTGCCTTCAGCTCAGGTCATGATCCCCGGGGTCCTGGGATGGAGCCCTGGTTTGGGCTCTCTGCTCGGCAGGGAGCCTGCTTCCCTCCCCCCACCCCCGCCTGCCTCTCTGCCTACTTGTGGTCTCTCTCTGTCAAAATGAATAAATAAATAATCTTTTAAAAAATCTAAAAATTTTAAAAAATTATTTTCTAGTAGTTTGTTGCTTGTATATATAAAAATATAAGTGACTTCTGTATATTGATCTATATCCTGCAATATTGCTAAACTCAGATATTAGTTCTAGTGGCTTTTTTATAGATTCAGTTGGATATTCGCCAAGAACAACCACATCATCTGCAAATACAGTTTTACTGCTTTCCTGTTTAATCTGTATGCCTTTCTTTTTCTTGCCTGATTGTACTAACTAGAACTTCCAATACAATCTTATTATTTAAATTTTTTAAAAGATTTTATTTATTTATTTGTCAGAGAGGGAGAGAGAGCGAACGAGCACAGGCAGTGCAGAGTGGCAGGCAGAGGCAGAGGGAGAAGCAGGCTCCCTGCTGAGCAAGGAGCCAGATGTGGGACTCGATCCCAGGACGCTGGGATCATGACCCGAGCCGAAGGCAGCTGCTTAACCAACTGAGCCACCCAGGTGTCCCTTATTTACTTATTTTAAATGATTTTATTTATTTATTTGACAGAGAGAGAGGGACAGTGAGAGAGGGAATACAGGCAGGGGGTGTCGGAAAGGGAGAAGCAGGCTCTCCTCTGAGCAGGGGGCCCTATGTAGGGCTTGATCCCAGGACTCCGGGATCATGACCTGAGTTGAAGGCAGATGCTTAAGGACTGGGCCATCCAGGCACCCCTACGATCTTTTTTAAAAGGTGTTTTATATTTTAGTTGTATTTCAAAATAAACCACTAAGGGAATAATCACGGAAATATAGGACCCAACAAAGTTTAGCTGTATCTAGTCCAATTTCCTCTTTTATATATATAAAAAATAAGATATTGGTGGAATCCAGGTTTCTGGTAGGGGAGCTTTTTTCTCCTACATAGTGGCATTACTCATACTGATACTATGATATATAAACTCTACCTTGGGCACTTTTGTTTTCAGTATATGCTATATTATTATTACATAATGTCTACAGCACACATCTGCAGTAAGCATTACCAAAACTGAATTCATAAAATTAAGAAAACTGGAACATTTGATTCTCCTCCACTATAATCTTGAATACAAAAGCCAAGAATGGAAGTCCATTCTTTGTTCCCAATATTAGGGAAAAATAATTTAGTCTTTCATCATTAAGTATGATGTCAACTGTAGATTTTTTAAAAAGATATATTTTTTTAACGACTTGCCTTCTCATTTATTTTTTCACCTATTAGAAATATGGAAAATATCCACTTTTTAAAAAAGGTTTTATTTATTTATTTGACACACAGAGATCACAAGTAGGCAGAGAGGCAGGCAGAGAGAGAGGAGGAAGCAGGCTCCCAGCAGAGCAGAGAGCCTGATGTGGGGCTCGATCCCTGGACCCTGGGATCATGACCTGAGCTGAAGGCAAAGGCTTTAACCCACTGAGCCACCCAGGCGCCCCTAAAAAGATATTCTTTATCAGGTTGTGGAAATTCCTTCCTAGTAGTATATTGTTGAGGACTTTTAAGTATGTATATTTTGTCCAATGCTTTTTCTGTGACTATTGAGATAAGAATGTGGGTCTTTTATTCTATTAATATGCTGTATTATATTAACTAATGTTGGATGTTCCTTTTTTTGGGGGGGGTGTATGGGTGTCTGGTTGTTCCAGGACCATTGTTGAATAGAATATGCTTTCTTCATTAAGTTGCTTTTACTCCTTCGCTAAAGATCAATCGATCATATTGTGTTAGTCTTTCTGGGTTCTTTATTTCATTCCATTGATCTATTTGTCTATTCTTTCACCAAATGCCAAACTGTCGTGGTTATGGTGACTACAGTAAGTCTTGAATTAAACATTGTCAGAACTCCCAACTTTGTTCTTCTCTTTCAATATTGTGTTGGCTTTTCTGGGTCTTTCCATACAAACTTTGAATCTGTTTGTAAATGTCTATCAAATAACTTGCTGGGATTTTGACTGGGATTATATTTAATCTCTAGTTCACTTTGGGAAGAACTGATAACAATATTGCATTTTCCTATTCAAGAACATGGAATACCTGTTAAATCTTCTTTGATTTCTTCATCATAGTTTTGTAATTTTCCTCATATCATTCTTGTACATATTTAATGTTTTGGTGCTAATATAAATTGTGTCGTGTTTTAATGTCAATTATTCATTTTTGATATATAGGATAGCATTTGTATTTTGTATATTTGTATATTAGCCTTGCATCCTAAAACCTTACTATAATTGCTTATTAGTTCTAGGAGTCTGCCGATTCTTTCAAATTTCCTTCATAGACAATCATGTCATCTGCAGTTTTATTCCTTCCTTCGCAATCTGTGTATTTGTTTCCTTTTCTTGTTGTTACTGCATTAGCAAGGACTTCTAGCACAGTATTGAACAGGAGTGGTGAAAGGGGACATCCTTGCCTTCTTCCTTTTATGGGAAAAGCATCTAGCTTTTCATAATTAAGTATGATGGTAGCTGTAGGTTTTTTGTAGATGTCCTTTATCAAGTTGAGGATGTTCTCCTCAATTCCTGGTTTACTGAGAGTTTTTATCATGAATGGGTTTTGGATTTTGTCAAAGGCTTTTTCTGTATCTGTCGATATGATCATGTAATTTTTCTTCTTTAGCATGTTGATACAATGGATTGCATTAATCATTTCTCAAATGTTGAAGAACTAGCTTTGCATCCTGGAGTAAATCTCATTTGGTTATGGTGTAGAATTCTTTGCCTACATTGTTGGATTTCATTTGCTAATATTTTGTTGAGTATTTTGCATCTATGTTTAGGAGAGATATTGGTTTGTAGCTTTCCTTTCTTATAATTTATCTGGTTTTGGTATTAGGATAATGCTGCCCTCTACTTTCAAAAGAGATTGTAGAGAATTGGTGTCAACTTGTTCTTCAAATATATGGTAAAATTCACCAATGAACCATCTGGACCTGGTGCTTTCTATTTTGGAACAATATTAATTATTGATTCAATTTCTTTAGTGTATATATATAGGCCTATTGAGATTATTTAGTTCTCCTCGTGAGAATTCTGGTAGATTGTTTCTTTCAGGTAACCGGTTCATTTCATCTAGGTTTATCAAATAGTTATCTATAATGTTCCTTTATTATCCTTTTAATGTCTATGGAGTCAACAGTTTTGTTCCTCTTTCATTTCTGTTAAGAGTGATCGGCTGGAGGTTTACTGATTTTATTGATCTTTTGAAAGAAGCATCTTTTGGTTTATTCATTTTCTCTACTTTTGTTTTTTCTATTCATTGATTTCTGCCCTAATTCTTATTTCTTTGCTTTGCTTACTTCGGATTTTTTTCTAGTTTCCTAAGGTGAAAATTTGATCTTAGATCTTCTTTTCTTATATTCAGTGTTGTAAGTTCCTAAGTACTGCTTTTCTTGCATCTCACAAATTTTGATAAGCTGTATTCTTATTCATTCTATATATATGCATATGTATTTAAAAAATTTTTTTAAGTAGGCTCCATGCCCAGTGTGGAGCCCAATGCAGGGCTTGAACTCACAACCCTGAGATCAAGAGTCAGTTGCTTAACTGACCAAGCCACCCAGGCACCCCTCACTTAGTTTAAAATATTTTTAAAATTTCTCTTGACTTGTGTGTTAACTTAGAACTCTGTTGTTCAGTTTTCAAATATTTTGGGATTTGGGGCTGTATTTATTATTGGATTCTAGTTTAATTCCATTGTGGTCTGAGACCATACATTGTATGATTTCAACTTTAAAAATTTTTTAAAAATATTTTATTTATTTATTTGACAGACAGAAATCACAAGTAGGCAGAGAGGCAGGGGGAGAAAGCAGGCTCCCTGCTGATCAGGAAGCCTGATACAGGGCTCGATCCCAGGATCCTGAGATCATGACCTGAGCCGAAGGCAGTCTTTAACCCACTGAGCCACCCAGGCGCCCCTGTGTCTTTATATTTAAAGTGAGTTTTTTTAATAAACAACATATAGTTCCGTCTTATTTTTTTAATCATCCCTGGCAATTTCTTCTAATTGGTGTATTTATCTTTAAAATTTTTAAAAAGATTTTGAGAGAGATGTGAGTGAGAGAGAGAACAAATTGGGGGAGGGGTAGAGGGAGATGGAGCAGGGAGCCCAATGTGGGACTCCATCCCAGGATCCTGGGATCACAACCTGAGCTGAAGACAGACACTTAATTGAGCCACACAGTCGCCCTTAACTGGTATATTTAGGCCATTCATATTTAAAGTGATTGTTGATAAAGCTAGATTACTATCTAACATATTTGTTACTGTTTTTCATTTGTTGCCCTTCTTCATTGCTTCTATTTTTGGTATTCTGCTATTTTCCTGCTTTTTATGTTTTTTTTTTTTTTTAAGATTTTTTTATTTATTTCAGAGAGAGAGAGAGAGCATGAGCGGGGAGAAGGTCAGAGGGAGAAGCAGACTCCCCGTGGAGCTGGGAGCCCGATGCGGGACTCCATCCCGGTACTCCCGGATCATGACCTGAGCTGAAGGCAGTTGCTTAATCAACTGAGCCACCCAGGTGCCCCTGCTTTTTATGGTTTTAATTGGGCATTTTATGATTCTATTTTCTCTCCTTTATTAGCCCATCAGTTACACTTTCTTAACCTTTTTAGTGGTTGCCCTAGATTTTGTGAAATACATTTACAACTAATCCAAATCCACTTTTAAATGACACTATACTTCTTCACAAGTAGTACAAGAGCCTTGTAACAGAGTATTTCCAATTCTTCCCTCCCATTATTGATAACATTACTGTCATTTATTTCATTTATAAGATATAATAACCAAATAAATTATTATTCTTTTGAACAAACTGTTATCTGTTAGAACAATGTAGAATAAAAACTAAAATTTGGATTTTAATTTGAACCACATGGAATCTATAGATATTTAAATCCTTATAATTTGAGTCTTCTCACTCATGAACATATTACCTACCTACATCTGGGTCTTCTTGTGTCTTTCAGGAATTTAATAATTTTCTCTATAAAGTTATATTTTTTATTAGATGTACCCCTAGGATTATATAATTGTTGACTCCTGTTACATGAAGTATGCAATTACATGAGGCAATGTTTGCCTTTTTTTGCTTAAACCAGTTTGTTTCCTTCCAACTAAAGGAATCCTAACACAGATAGAATGTCAGGAAATGACGGAGAGCCCAAGAGACACCCCATTTTGAAGGGGAAAACTAGCATACCTTAAATGAATTGGACAATGGGGCGATTCTGAAAAATTAAAAGCAGAAAACTAACATATTTATGCCTGTTTGTGCACAGAAAGAAAGGAACCATTCATAAGGAAAAGGTCTGAAGAGCAAGGCAAGAGGAAATGGACTCCAGCCCAAATACTGCTGAGTACTCAGCTTTATCTGTGTGCCTGAGTGTAGTGTCCAAGAGCAGGAAGACTGCAGTGTGGGGCAGTGGCCAATGGCCGGCTGCAGTGTAAGGTAGAATTAACCAGGTGAGCTGCGATCCATATTTGATACTGCCTAGGAACAAATCCTGATTCAGCCTAACTGTAACCACTTAATCTTTCTCTGTTTCCTTATCCGATGACAATAAAAAAATAAAATAAAAAATGAGGAGAATATTGATACCTAACTCACTGGTTAGGACGAGGGTTAAATAAGTTAATATCCAATAAAGTCCTTTTAACAGTGCCTGACACAGAAAGCACATAAAAATGAAGAAGCTGTTCGCCTGGATGGATCTTCACAAGTATCTTCATTTAGATTTCCGAATTACGTGACTTTAGCCATCAACATAGTTTTCTCAAAATCCGTATGTTCAACATCTTCTTGTATAATAGATGATCCGGATACCTCCAAAATGCTCTTATATTCAGCAGCACCCCAGCACAGCAGAGACGCCCCTCTTCCCAGCCCATGTCTTCCTCTCAGCTGGTACACACACACACACCATCTCTTCTTTTGGGGGTACCTTTTAAAACATCTGTAATTTGCTATAAAGTGAGCTGTAAAAAAATTATTAACAATGAGGAAAAATCACAGCTAAGTATCAGATACTCCAGAGGAAATTAGATTTAAAATAAATTCTAGAAAGTGGTTATTTTGGGAAGGGACTGGGACTGGGAAAGGGGACATACATAACATCTCCTCTCTTTTAAAAAAATCTGAAGCAAATATAACTACTGAGAGGCGGTACATTTGGGTGGTGGTTATACTGTTTATTATTGTTTTATTCTCTACACTTTTCCATTTGTTTGAAATATCTGAAATCATGAAAAAAATATAAGTAGTTACTGTGGTAGAGAAGATATAACATGGATGTGGTTAGAGTACAGTAATTACTGTGAAAGTAAGCTAGACTCATGGACTTTTTCACTTTAAAATTTTGTTTTGAAAAATGCAGGAAAGCATACACACACATACACACACAGGGACTGCTGCAAAAAGGGATTTCTAAAAACAACTGCGAGGACTGTGAAGATTTATATTCAGAGTGAATAGTAATGAAAAAATTCTACAAGTAAATATTTCACTGAAATTGGTTAATATGTATTTATTTTATACATTTATTTATTAACACTTGGAATAAAAGGATACTAATTTTCAAAGTTTATTTATTTATTTAAGATTTTATTTATTTTATTTGTCAGAGAAAGAGAGCCGGAGCGAGCACAGGCAGACAAAGTGGCAGGCAGAGCCAGAGGGAGAAGCAGGCTCCCTGCTGAGCAAGGAGCCCGATGTGGGACTCGATCCCAGGACGCCGGGATCATGACCTGAGCCGAAGGCAGCTGCTTAACCAACTGAGCCACCCAGGCGTCCCCAGAGTTTATTTATTTATAAGAAAAAATACAGAATGATTTTAATAGACAAAGTACCCAATTCCTACTTATTTTCTTAGTGGGAAAAAGTATATGAAACACAATTGGCATGGCCTGTATTGATTAATCTTACAAGCGATGTTGACAAAAACTATAAAAAACTAAACTTTAGAGTGCAGCAATGTTGCCACCATGTGTGTATATGTACATTAGTATAAATTAAATCAGTGTATGTCCATGAACCCCTTTTCCACCCTTTCTCAGGTTCGGCTTTCTGAACCCCCTTGCTATTCCCCATCATTACAACTGCGGAGTGCCTGTGCTCTCAGGTCCTCTGCTTTCATACCCCTATGCTAATGCACTGATGTGCACCTAGATTCCAAGGGCAGGAGGGGGTGGTTATCTGGCACTTGATCTCAACTCCTGCCAAGGAGAGGGGACACTGCATGTCCTCCCAGCCTCCATTCACTCCTTTACTTTTATCCCCATTGGGCCTGCTTTGCATCCTCACTAAGATTTATAGGAGAGCAGCACGAACACTGCACTAAGATGAAGAGTCAGGCATCAGTCTGGGCACTTCCTCGCCCCCTGGTGGTGCACAGGGAACATAAGCAGGCTGGAGCCCTCTGGCCCTGAGCAGGGTGGGGCACTAAATCCACTGCCCAAGGGAGAGGAGGAGATGGAGAAGCCATGATCCCGTGCACTAGAACAGACTGGGCAGTTCCTGCAGGCACTGCCTCTGACCTCTCAGCAGTTCCAGGTCTGATGAGATTCTTCAGGTCAATGTATTCATGATCAGTGGGCCCACAGGGGCAATGGTGGAGGTTGGGGAATAGCACATCCCACAAGTGAAAGTCCTGACTGGGCCACATGGATTTACTTTAATTATAAAAATAATAACATTATAGAAAATGTTTATAATAGGAATAAGAAATCATAGAAACATACCGCTGCAACAGTGTTTTCACAGCCTCTTCCCATTTGATTGACAACCTAAGTGTCTAATCTTTTTATTTAAATTAATCTCAAAGAGTAGCAATGTTAGTTATGATCAGAAAGGAAGCAGGGGCATTTGAAGTGAGCAGCATTTCAGGGTCCCAGGTAAGGGGCTCCTTTGGTAGTGCAGATGGTAGAGGCTTAGCTTGTATCTCTCTAGGCCAGAGCCCTGGGCTTGGCTAATCTGGGCTGTATGGAGACCCTGTCCCCAAAAGGATTTTGCAGATAGAAGATGGCCACCCTGTCCCTGTAAAAACAGCACAAGAAGTTTTGGCCAGTGTACCTCCAACCAAGTCCCCAAGGGAGTGTGATAAAGGGACTGAAAGATGCCATTTAAGGACCAGATTTACTCAGATGCCTTCTCAGCCTCTCTTCCCAAGTTTCTGTACCCACCAGACTGGAAACCTTCTGAAAGAAATGTCTGAGACTTCTCCACTGCCCTTTTAGCCCAGGGCCAGGTAAAATAAATAATGGTCAAAGAAATCCTTCTAAAATAGCTACTGTCTACTGTTGCCCCAGCCTCTGGACTGCATCATTGCTTCTAAACACAAAGCCACCAAGGGGCAGTCTGGCCCAACAGGGACTATTTCTTCCTAAGCAAAACTGGTCACATGTGCACAGACCCTCTTCTGGAAACACATGACCACCTTCTGGCCCTCAGGGGTTTTCCTCTCATGGCTTCAGCTGTGCCATCAATTCTTTGAGAAGATGCTACTGGGCTGCAAATGGATGAGAAGAGGTGGGTGGAAGCTGCTGGCATACTGGGAAGTGGACCAGGGCCTCTAGGGACCAAATCCTTCAAATGCAACATCTACCACAGGGTCAAGACCACAATATATGTTCAATATTATTAAAATAATGGTTGCACGAAACTGAACTAAGGAGAAATCCAAAGCAGAAAAGCTCTAGGGGAAGGAAGTGTGTGAGTATGCACTGGGGATGGCTGCTCTGTAACTAGGGTGAGTCTGGAGCCCTTGCCACTCCCTGGAACCTCCTGGGGCTACTACAGTGCCTTCTTCCATACACAGACACCTCGGAGGTCTACGTGACCTCTGCACTTGGAGGGAAGTGAGCAGACTGAGCATGGGGCTATGTGTTTAGACTACATGTTGGGGGTGGGAGAGGCATCACACAACTAAGAGGCTTCGCAAGGTTTCATTCCCAGCTGTCAACTGCCAGGATTCTCCCAGGGGCAGACACTGGCTGCCCAGCCCATGAGCAGCCTGGCTGGGCCGCTGCACCCTATCGCTCTTGGAAGCAGAAGGCCAGTCAGGTAGCTCCCTACCGCAGGGCCAGTCACATTTCTCTTACACAGGTAATCCATGTTCATTATGGAAAATGCCACATCACTCTTTATTAGCTGCTAGTGCCAACACTGGCCCCCTTCTCTCCATGCACAGGGGCACGTGGGCAAGGGGCTCCGTCCCCCGGCCGGGATGCAGTGGAAGCCTGGCCCCACTCCCACTTTCCCAGGGCCAGCACCCTCCTCAGTGCCTCGGGCTGCTTGCTCAGGTCTGTTCAAACTCCTGTTCACAGTAGCCTACATTGAGGGGCTGGGCTTGGACACCTCGCCTGCAAGAGGACATGAAGAAACAGGGCACGATAAGCCACTCAGACGGGGTCAGTCCAAGGCCCCACAACATCTCTACCACAACCAACAGTCTCCCCTTCCCCTATTTCAGCGCACCTCGAACTGCCACTGTCTACCAGAATTACTCAGGGATCTCATTTCCAGATTCTTTCTTGGCCTGGGCTCACATGTTGGCAAGAATCTGCATTCTGAACAGGCGCTCCAGGTGATTCTGACACAGGGACATCCAGGAATTTGTGGGGGGACACCTATTTCTATCCTGTCTCTGTACTTGAGTCCCAAATAATGCAGTTCCTTTAGAAAAGAGCTGATGCCTGAGCCCCACTTTAATGGCTCAAATGCTATAAATGCAGTGGTGGTAGGGGACACTGTGCTGTCCTGTTCATGCACAGGGTGTGGACATGAAATCCTGGTTAGCCTCCCAAGTTCTGGGATGTGACCAATCTCTATAGGGGACCCCCAGCATGGCTTATTATTCAAATGAGCAATGTACTTAGAGATGGTAAAGAACTAGCTCAAAGTGGCCCAGTGAATTACACACAGTTGAGGCCTAGACCTTGCCATGGCTGGCTCTCAGCCCTGCACTAGGCTGAGTCCTCCAGGTCCTCAAGAGTTAGTCAATGAATACATCAGGGAAATGACCATCTTAGGCAGGCCCATCCCCAACTGCAGCACAGCTGTTATCAGAGCCCATAAAGGCATGGCCATGACTAAGAGCAGAGACTGAAGTTGGCTTGGGTCAAATTCTGGTTCTGAGTGACTTGGGGCTTTACATTAACTTCTCTGTGCCTCAGCTGCCTCTCTCTTAAGGGAGGATAAAACTGCCTACATTCCAGAGTTATGGTTAAGATTCAATAAAATGATGCCTATAAAGGGCTCAGCACAGTGCTTGCCACAAAGTAAACCTCTGTAAGCACTAGCTACTGTTTTTCCTGTAGGTCCTCCATCTGCCCACCCACTGTGGGAAGGCCCCAACACGGCCTGCTTGCTTACCTTAGTAGCTCACAGCGGAATCGCGTCAAACGTTTAAAGGCAAAGTCCAGGCTAGTCACCAACTTGTTGCTCCACAGCCTCTCAGCAACAGCCCCTGCTCTGGGCCTAGAGGGAAGGGTCACGCCGCAGGTTGACTTCCTTCAAGGGAGCTGGACACGCACAGGCTGCTGCCTCTTATTCAGGCACCCTGGACTCAGGGCCAAGGTTATTCAGAGTGACAACCTGGCTGGGGGGCTCCTAGGGACTTCTAGGGCCCAGCTCCATCTTCATTAAGATGTGGCTCACGATCCCACTCTCCTCCTCTCCCAAAGGTATGGAACCAGAGTAAGTCGTAAAGACATCATGAACTGTTACTGACAGCAGCAGCAGGTGTTCTCAAAATTACAGCTCCTTCTCTCTCAGGCTGGGGAGGAAGGTACTTGTCTGTGGGTGACTGGACAAGAGTGAGTCTCTAAGGGAGAATCCGTGCCCATAAGCCCAACCACCCACATCCTCAGGAAACCCTTACCAGAGTCTGGGGGCCAGATTTGTGCTGTCCACATACTCTCCCCACATACAGGCCTCTCCACCAATCACTAGAGCCTTCTGCTGAGGGCTACCTAAGGGAAAACAAGGAACAACAGGCTGCTGGTGGGGTCGGGGGGTAACCCTAGGGTTTCCCCTCAAACACCTTCCTAAAGTAGCCCTCTCTTCAGATAGGTCATAGCTCATCTAACCTGAAAGGTCTAGCCCAGACCCTCCTGTCTCCCACTCTGTGCACCGGCCCGGCCTCCTCTGGTCAGCCAGGAGAGCTCCCCACTTTCACCTTTAAATTCCAAGGGGTCCACCATGTAGATCTCACTCCAGTCCGGGCCATAAGTTATATGATTCAGGTACCAGGGGGCAGAAAGCAGGGCGCGGAAGCCAGCTCTGGTGATGAGCTCCATCTCCTTCTTATAATGTACTGGTGTCTCTTCTCGCCAGACCTGAATGATTGTATCTGGCCGAACCTGTCACAAAATTAATGGCACAAGGCTGAGGAGATTTCTGGCCCACATGCTATGCAAACAATCCAGGCCAAGGGATATGTGCCCACTGTGCTCTCAAGCAGCTAAGTATTTCTCTGTGACTCCTAACCCCTAGGCTCCTAGCCCAGTGCAGGGGCCAAGGACTCTGTAGGCCCTAGGAGTCCTCCCTGCTGCCTCCACCCCCAGTCCTACTGCAGCCTTCCTGTCTGGACTGAGACAGTAATACTGGCTGAGAGCTAAGGGAGATAAGCAGTAGCATAGGAGACTCATCAAGAGGTTCCCTGTCCAAGAATCTCCAGATGTTTCTGAGGATAAGACAAGGTTCCTGCAGAGCCCCTGCATTTGGCAAGAGGCTGGGACCTAACTGATCACCAATGAAGGAGAAAGTAGCCCTGCTCCCAAACCTGGAGGACCCCCAGTCTATGACTCAGAGAGGAAGACCAACCCATCATGCCAGTCTCAGGAATCCTGAGTAGCCTGGCAGCAGAAATAACTCTTGAACAGCTTGTGGTGATGGAAGAGAGAAAGATGTTCTGACACTCACGCCCAGGGCTTAGACTTCTATGACCTTTCTGGAGGGGAAAGGAGAGATGGCCCCCCAGTGCTCTGAATATTAAAGCCTAATCCAAACCCAGGGAGGACCAGTCTGTGCAGAGGCAGAGATGGGCTCAGAGACCAGAGCGAAGCACTGCAGGTGGCTCCTTCTCTCTCTGCCCCTGGCTCACCTTTACATTATTATCAAACACCTCCTGCCACACCACATAGCCCTTGCCATAGGCAGAGACGATGTTCAGCAGCCTGGAGAGTAAAGAAAGGGTCTGCTCAGCTCAAATAGGTTCTAGGCTGTTGGTGCCAATGCTCTAGGGGTGGAGGCTGCCTAGGGGCTCATTCCTGATTGAGCAGTGTCTTTCCCAGTTGGGAACTGACTACTCCAAAGCTGAAAAGATAGGACAAAGTACCCCTTCAATGGCCCAGTAAGGAAGGGCCTGCCCGTGGTATGGAAAGGGAGGACTGCATAGGAGGTGACCCCAAGAAACCCTGCCCACCCTCTTTCCTTCCTCACGTCTGGATGTAGAAGGACTCCAGCTGCTTGAAGTCATTACCAAAGCCTTGCTTCTTCATAAAGGCCTGGATATCCGGGTTGGACTTCCTGAATCCCGAGAGAAAATGAAGATTAATTCTTTCAACATCCTCAAAGCCCAAAGCTTAGGGATTAGTCACCTGGCCTCCCATGGTTTCTTTTTTCACTTGAAAAACCAATCAACTTCGGATCTCAGAGGCCCCAAATATGGCAGGTATGGCTGAACAAAGCCATGTGGAGGGGGCCACTGACACAGGCTGAGAAAGGAGGAGTCTGGACCCCAAGAGCTTTCAGTTTTAACTCCCAACAAGAACACATATTAACCTGTCTTGTCTATGGCATGTGGCTCTGAGGCTCTGGCACACTGGATTCTGGCTTCCCTGTTTAACCCCCAACTCAGGCATATTCTGCTCTTTCCCTCTCACGTATTCTTTATTTCAGCTGGATATAGGTATTGCTGTTACCTGCTGTGGCTCCCTCCCTCATGAATGTTTACATTTTGCTACCATTTCTTCCTGAAATGTTTCCCCCTCTCCACTTCTCAGAAAAGCCTATTTCCCCAGATCCAGCTCTAGTGTCCACTTCTCAGAGAAGCCCATCAACCTCTTCTGAGCAAAGCAGATATGAGGGTTTGGACCCTCACTGACTGGACACTTTCATATATTAGTGTCTGGACTTTTCAACCAGACTATTTTACAAAGGCGGGGATTATTTTTCTCTCTCCCGGACTTTCCCAAGACAATTTTGTTCCCAGACCTGGTTCTTCCCTAAGTCTATCAAGGATATGACAGGAGAAAGGAAGAGTTTCACATTCATAGCCTTGCCAAAACCCAGGAGGGCCTCTATGTAGGTGGAAAGAGAAAAGGCCCAAGACCTGGGCCATCTGGACTGAGACAGATTGTTCTCAGAGGTTAGCCCCTGAGGAGCACCTAAGATAGGTAGCCTCTTGGGAGCTAACCTCTATTCTGGGTGAGCAGTTCATCAGGCAGGGATGGGAAGATCAAAGGGATCATACCAGCAGGTGAAATCAACCTCATCTCCTCCAAGGTGAAGATAAAAATCCGGGAAGACAGAGCTGACCTCCAAGAAAAATGTGCTCATGAATTCATAGGTACTGTTGAGAATGGGATTCACTGGTCCAAAGGTGCCAGAGGGATGAGCACCAGAGTAGCAAGGAGTCAGTAATCCAGGGACACCTAAGCCGACAGAGAATCAATCCCACATAAGTGTCACAAATACAGAGACCCCCACACAGTCATATACTTAAGGACATTAAGTTGCACAAAGTAAGATAATCATGTTCATAAACATTACATGCACATAGACAGGGACCATCAGGTACTCAAGGATGCTGGTGATCATGAGCTTTTAGACACAGTCAAAGAAAGAAAAATATATCCATAATCATGGACAGTCAGAGACTTGGTTACTGCCAGACAGCTATCAACACACACACCCTTGCCTTGCCAACTGCTTCCAGCAGGGCGGAGTCACCTTTGTTTCCAAAGGCTGCTCTCCTCACACTGTCTTTAGGCAGTAGAGAGAGACTGCCTGATCCAGCCAAATGGCAAGATCTTTCTTCCACTCTAGGACACAAAGTGCAAGAACATCATTAAGACAAGACCATCTGAGAAGAATATGCCTGTAGTTTAACAGTAAGCAGTGGCCTCCTTTGTCCAAAGTAAGTTCTGCCTATCTAAATTCCTAGTGGAAGGAGTTGATGGAAAACATTCTTCCAGGGACCAAGGCTGGGTCATACCTCATCCATGAGTCAAAGCCCTGAAGCCCCCACGGAGGGAGATCAGTAGACTCTTTCTATCTGACTTTGTTCTTACCTGGTCCCCAGGACAGAGTGTGTCCCGGAGTGTCAAACTCTGCCAACACACGGATACCCCGAAGTCGTGCATATTCAATCACCTCCTTCACATCCTGTGCTGTGTAGATATGGGTGGCAGGATTGTAGGACCCCTGAAAGGCACAAGACACCCTTAACAATATCATTTCCTGAAGACTAGCAGAGTAGAAGATACTCGGAATGCCTCCACGACTCCCTGCGTATCAGGAAATCTACCCTCAGCTCTTGGTATCAGGGACTATCTCCAAGGATCTTTATCATAATTTCCAGTAAGCCAGCACATCTATTCTTTTATCTGAGTGTCACAATGCCAGTGAGACAACAGGGTAGGCAGGTAACAGAATATAAACAAACAAAAACAAAATGAGACCAGGAGAGATTATCTGTCAAACTAAATTTTTTTTTTTTAAAGATTTTATTTATTTATTTGTTAGAGAGAGAGAGAGCGAGAGCACGAGCACAGGCAGACAGAGTGGCAAGCAGAGGCAGAGGGAGAAGCAGGCTCCCTGCCGAGCAAGGAGCCCAATGTGGGACTCGATCCCAGGACGCTGGGATCATGACCTGAGCCAAAGGCAGCCGCTTAACCAACTGAGCCACCCAGGCGTCCCTCTGTCAAACTAAATTAATGGCAAAGTTTGGACCCAAACTTAGGTCTCCTGTTACAAATCCCGTGCCCTTCCCCAAGTCAGTGTGTCCCTCCAACTGGCTGTGAGGATGAAAGCCAGTGTCCTTGCCAGCAGGGCCACAGCCAGGCTCAGACATCGACCCACAAATTTGTTCTTAGAGAAATGGAGATGTACCTTTCTGGTGAGCTCTGGAAAAGTGAAGCTGTCATATGGGAAAGAAGAGTCATCGACCAGATGCCAGTGGAACACGTTCAATTTATTGTATGCCATGACGTCCTGTAGATCAGAGCACACACTGTGAACCCATCATAGCTTCTCCAGTTTCAGCCTCAAACTTGGGAAGGCAGGCAGACTGGCAGGCTGCTCCACATACCCCACCAGCCTCAATCTGCACCAGCTTCCTGATAAATGTTTATAGGGTCTATCAAATCTTCCCTTCAGAGAACATCTGGCTATAGAGGGAAGACCTAGCACATTTCTTCTTCTCCCAGAGCACACCCGAAGACATTGGACAGAGGCATTACCTCCTCTTTTTGAGATGAGTTTTAGCCACACTGAGAGGACAGCTGCAACTATGTGGTACCATGGTTTTCCAAAAGCACCACCATGCCTTGAAGACTAATATGTTTTCCTGCCATTTGTTCTGAGTTGTCTGACTAACATTTATCCAAACTGTGAATTGGTGAATTTAGTAGCCTCATAACCCATAAGTCTCAGAAGCCAAGACTGATGGATGTGTCCCCTCCTTTGGTTCCAGCAGAGGAACAAAGGAAAAGGTAGACACATGAGTTGGATCAGCAACTGTAGGATAAGAATGCCCATCAAACTTAAGATAGTTAGGAACATCCTGAGCTATGGCTTTTGAACATCTCTTTCCTATGACTTTGTCCATAACTAAACTAAAATAAGCTCAGCTTGATCAAAGAAGCCAATTCCTCAAATTACCTTATGCATTCCTGGAGATAACCTGGACATTGGGTAGCTATAACTGGACCAGGGTAGCCAGTGGGGTAGATTTAAATCACTCCTTTTTTTTTTTCTTTTTTGTCTTAGAATGGGTCTTTTCCATTTTCCCTAGGAACTCTTAAGTTACATACATTCCCTCTGCAACTCTTTAGGAATATGGCAACTGGTCTGCCCCTTGCCCCATCACCCCAGAACACTAAGGGCGAAGATGGCCTTAAGGCCTGGGTACCAGAGTGTCCAGGATGCTAGTCAGTGGCAGGTAATGGCGAGATGTATCCAACAACAAGCCCCGGTGAGGGAAGCGGGGAAAGTCTTCAATCTCGGTCTTGTTGATAAAGAACTGTGTGGACCAAACATTGAACATATCAGGATTTGAAGGCAGTTCACCATGGGGATAAAGGGGAATAAGGAAAAGTCTCCTGATCCTTCAAAAGTCAATCTATGATAAGAGACTGTTAATGTCACAAAACAAACTGAGAGTTGCCAGGGGGTGAGGGGTGTAGGTAAAGGGTGGTGGGGTTATGGACACTGGGGAGGGCATGTGCTATGGTGAGTGCTGTGAAGTGTGTAAACCTGGCGATTCACAGACCTGTACCCCAGGGGCTAATAATACATTATATGTTTATAAAAAAATTAAAAAAAAATTTTTAAAAGTCAATCTATGACTGTTCTGCATAGCAACTATCTCCCAAATGCCCCATATCTCAACCTCAGCGACCACAAGCAGGCACCTATCAGAGGGTAACGATTCCATGCTAGCCAGATATAGCTGTCCCACATACCACTCAGCCTACACATTCTGGATTTTCACTGTTAATCTGTTTATTTCCTTTAAAGCAGTGTGGTCTCAAGGTCATTACTAAATAATGACTCAGGAGAACTAAATTACAGGGATTCCAAACAGACCGAATCTACCAAACTGGTTTCTGCTCATGTCTCCTTCTAATTCTTGTTGGGGCCATCTTGAGCTGCCAGGACTCTAAGACAAAGTTATTTCCAGGACTCTCAACATTTGGAGTAAATCCCCAAAAATATAAAAAGGAACCCTTTCGGGGGGGCTCCCACTCACCGTGCCCTCAGGAGATCTCCAAACAAGCTGGCTAAAAGTCTCCAGACCTATGGGGAAGTAGAGAGGCAAAGTAAAGACTTAGGGATATGGGAAAAGGATGCACCCATCTGGAAGGTTCCCAATGTGACAGAGAATGCTTGGGCATATGGTAAAAGTGGATATAGTACGGGCTTGATGAGTCTCAACACAGATGCAAAGGGGATACTAGGAAGCCAGTATCTGTTTTTACTGCATTTGATTTTGGGAGGTGGCAGTGTAAGGGGCTTTAGTGCCTCTCCTAGGAACACACTAACCCCCCAAATCCACATATCTCTTGTCCACATTTCCTAAGCCTTGAACTGACAAGAGTCTTAAGAGAGGCCAAGATGTCTGCTTATGAGTACAGATGCAGGGACAAGCCAGCTCACATGGGTTCAAGCTTTCAAAATTAATTCAGATCAGGAGCTAAAGGAGCTGAGGAAAAGGGGTCCTCAATCTTCTGCCCCTTCTATTATCCCAGACTGAACTGTGAAAAAGTAATCAGGTTTAAGTTTCTAAGGAGCCTGGGTCCACAGCTGGACCTAGAAGACAAAGTACCATCCACCTTTCCTCTTGAGAAGGGAACTAGCTATAGGGAGCTGAGATATGGTAGGAATCAATGGCCCCAGAAGGACTGCCCCAGTCCACTGGACACAAACTCCTAGATTCTGGCAAAGGCAGGCATGCTGAGTGCAGAGTGTTATATGTTCTCGACAGCTGGAGCCCCTCTTCTGACAACCCAGCAGAAGGATTTCCAGAGTCCCAAAATTTCAGCATGAAAGAATCTGAGGTCTTAAGGGTCACTTGGCACCTACTTCAAGGCAGACTGCTCTTATATTTTTTTGGCTTCTTTCAACTCTGATCCTGACACCCAGAATTCTGGGTTTCCCCCTGCCCCAACCTGCCTAATCACAGCACCTGCACAAAAGGTGTAAGACAGTAGAGAGGGGAGTCAGCTCCCAGTTTCTCCAAAACACAAGAGAGGAGAAGAGAAGGGGTAAGGGCACAAAGATGAACCAAAACAAGGTTTGAAATTCTGTGAGAACTTCCCTCCTCATTCACCAGCAGGGACTTTGCAAAAGTAGTAGAGGTATTTGGCTACGTCTATATCTAAGCACCAAATACCTTTTCAGTAAGCCAAGAGGAAGGGCAGAGGCCCATCACATGTTAGCTAGTAAAGTCCCAATTTTCTCCTGAAATACCATGGTTCTACTATGATTTGCTTCTTTTTTTTGACATTTATTTCTTGTGATCAAGTTTTCCTTTTTGAAGAAACTTTCCAATTACGTGTGCTTAGTGAGAGCTGCACAGGCAGTGTTTGTGGCAGAGCCCCAAGCAGCCTGTTCCCTGCTGGCACCCTGAGCATCAGCCTGCAGGGTCTCTCACTGCTTCCCCAGAGCACCTGCCCAGGACAGCTGCTGCCACTATTGCAATGGGCTGACACCTGTCAACTTCTAGAGAGAGCTGTAAGGAGAACACTCCCTTCAGGTAGATGGTAAAACACTCCAAATGGTCTCCATAAAGAAAGCCTCCAGTATGTGCTGGGCCCCCAGTCTTGTCTTCCCAACCCACCGAGGCCAACTTTCCCACCTCAGCCCCCATGTTACCTCGGAGAGCTCCCCAGACAGTCTCAGAGAGGAGGAAACAATGATCATCATTTATGGTCAGGGTGTCTGAAATGACAGAAAAGACTCCATTGGTTAAGGACTTCTACTCTCAGATTATAGCAGATCCCATGTCCTGTGTAAATCCTTGGATTAAAAAACAAAAGTAAGGTCACATATTTTTTTTTTCCTTTCAAAGAGGAAACATCCCTAGAGCAGAGCAGCTGCAGGCCAGCTAGGCCTTGGGCCACAGTGGGAGAGGTTCTATAGGCCCTAGAAGATAATACACAAGAAGGGTCAGGCTAAAGAAGAGAAGTACCACCGGCCTCGTGGTTAGTCTACCCCTCCTGAAACATGACTTCCCCCCAGCCCTTAGCTGAAAGTATGAGGCGTCAGACAGGGATGCTTGGAGGCTGTATCCAGGTTACGGTGTTCCCAAAGCCTCGTAATCACCCTCCTTTCCCTTTGTCTCTAGGCTTCATTCAGGTACCTCATCCAAGAATGTGAGGAGGAGGCCAAGACTTGAACCTTCACTTTGGAGACCGAGAAGTTCCTAGATACTGCTGGAGGACGGGAGGCATCATAGGGCTAATGACCTGACTTTATTCCAGTCATTATGTCCAGAAACATTATGACCCAAAACTCCTTCTCTCCCCAGAGTGAGTGGGGTTTCTTAAAGAAAATCACCAGAGTGTACAAACTCCTAAAATGGCAACAAAATTATATGCAGTGCAGAAGGCAAGTGTTCTGTGGGACTCCATGAAAAGCCACTGTGACATTCCACAGCCAACCTTCAGACACTGGTTAGAATGCATATGAAAAATTCACCTTCTTTGGCTCTCAGCCCTTGATGACCCGGAGTCTCCACAGTCCCGGAGGGCTGCAGGCCTAGCATCAGGAACTTAGGCCAGGCCAAGTAGAGTCAGAACTCTAGACAAGTGCTTGCTCTCTACAATAGGGAACAGGGTGGTACTTACAGTTCTCCACTGACTCCAAAGAAGGAAGCTGGTTACATCCAGGAATGACCACAAGGATAACCAATGAATTCTTCTCCGGTGCATGCTGTTTTCCTGAAAGGACAGGGTAAACTCAGTGTGGCTGACCTGCCACCAGAAGCAATAGGCAAAACCAAGGTCCTACAGGAAGGTCCCTAGCTCTAGATCCTTCTGCTTGCACACGTGTGGGAAGAGGCAAGGGAGGGGAGGGCATTTGTCCTTGGCACAGGCACTGCCTCATCATCTGTTCAACTCTTTCATTTTGGCTGTGCTCCCCTCTCTCCCCAGGAACCTGCCCTGACCCATGTATCAATGACCTGGCAACAGCTCTTTATAACCAGGGCTCTGTATTTCTAGTGTGGTCAGCATGATTCCATTACCTCGACAACTGCTTCTAAACTAGAGGCAGCTTGAGAGCATTTCTACTCAAAGCGTGGTGGGCAGACTAGCTGCTGACTTGCAAGTTGCAATACTGGGTGAAAGGAAAGATACTGATAGGAAGCTTATACAATGCCAGAATGTCAATCATGTCAGAATAAACACACTGGTTAGTCTTAACGTGTCTTCATTACTCATTTTTTGATGAAGGGAATGGTTCTACATTCCCGTGTGTGTACCTCTCCTCTCACTGCAGACTGTAGCCTGAAGCAGCACTGTTCTTGAGGGCTCCCAGTGAAAGGTTTCCAGTGTTGTCAAAACCCAGGAGCTGATGCAAGCAGATGAAGCAGATGACCAGAGGAGCTCCTATGCAAAGGAGGCCTGGGATCACTGAGCTGGTGCCCCAGCAAAGGTACATGGGCACCATCCTATCCTGCTTCCTTCCCTCTTCCCAAACAGGTTCTCTCTCTGAGGCAGACTTCTGCCCAACAGTGGAAAGCCATCCAGTATGAGCCAACATCTAGCATAGTTCTTCAGATGCACTCCACCATGCCCCTGCAAACCAAGAGCCAAAACCAAAGCCAAAATACTAATGCACCATCTCTTCCCATCCTCCTAATGGTTCCTCTTTGTGTGGTTCTGATTGTACCGCCCCCAGCCTGACCTCAATGAACTCCTTCTTTCTATCCTTTTCTGGAACTACATGCATCCACACTGGCACCACAACCATGACTTCCTATGGAACCAGAGTCAGGGATAGGATGGCCTGGGGAAAGGCTGGGGTAGAGAATTCAGAACCAAACTGGATCCCCAATGTTACCCATCTCTAGGGCAGAAGTAGTGCAAAAGCCTTGAACCTTTTCTAGAAAGCCTGCTCGAACTTCATAAGCACTACCACAGGGGTGCATCTCAGCTCTCCGGCTCACCACGAAGAGAGCCAGTAAGGGGCCCTTTTCTATCAAGAACAAAACGTATTCTTTCCCCTCCCTGTAAATACTCTGCATCCCACACTAATACCTTCCTAGATCCTGCAGGGAGAAGAGAATTTGAGTCTACTCTGGGCCAGGCCAACTCACAACTCCATTCTATACCCTGAAAACCCATCTCCAACAACAGAGAACAACCAGACTGTCAGGGCAGGGACTTCCCTCAAAGCAGAATCTGTAGGGCCTTCCCAAGCTCCCCAAGCAGACAGGCCACCTCTACAAACCCCCAAGACCAAGGAAGACTTAACTGAGAGGTAGGAGCAAAGAAAACTATAAAAAAGTATTCTTCCTTAAACTATGCCCTCATCCCGTGCCCCCACTCCAATCCCACATATCACAGAGCCCCAATATTAAGGTGTGGAGAGCTAATCTGTGTTATCTAGCCAGGCAGCTATCCAAAAGACAGCAAAGTCCTGAGCTTCAGCGTTAATTCCCTGGACCTCAGCCTGCAAAACTGAGAAGAAATCACAACTATCCCTGTGCAACAGCCACAGTCACTGCCCTAATAACATTTAGAGGCTGATAAACACCAGCCTGGTAACCGCCTGCAACTATTGCCTGGAACATAAAAAACCTCTAACTTCTGTTGTTGCTGCTAGTGTATTTTTATTTTCCAAAACACACCTGCACTCCATCCTCTAAATCCAGTCTTTTCCGGAGGGGGGGGGAGGGCTGTAGACTCCTTACAAGATCTGATGAAAATAAAAACAAAAGGACTTTTTTCCCCTAGAGCAATGGCCCTAACTGAGGGCTCATCCCTCCATCCCCACCTCTAATCTTATGGTGAAGAATCCCTGTCGAGTCCTTGTCGGAAGGAAGTGTTCTCAATGACTCATTGGGTTGGGGCTGATAAAGGAGGCAGAGAGTCATGGCTGCTATTTAAAAGAGCCATGAGGGGGCTGGTCTGGGGGAGGCGGCAGTGTGGGAACTGGCAAAACAGGAGGGACACTGGGTCATTTAAAAGGATGTAAATAGTGTATCGTCACTGTGGTTTTCCACGTCCAAGTTGCTACTCTGAAGCAAGCAGGAAAGAGGCTGGGGACAGGCCACCTTCCTCTACACGCAACCACGTGCTCTGCACTGGGAAGGACTGACATGTGGGAAGCCTGGCCCGGCACACTCACAAGGAGCCCGGCTGGCACAACAGGAAATTCTGAAACCTCAAGTGCTCAGAAAGAACCATGGCAAACAGAGCACTGACTTGGGCAATCAGGAAAGGGTGGTTCTGGTTCTGCTGCTGCTAATCTGAGCGAGTCTCGGGGCTCTTATTTTCTCCCTGGCAAACAATGGCAAGGTAGGACCACATTCTGGCTACTCCTCCACAGAGTTACTGCTCTGTGACTCCGCACACAGATAGTATGCTCCAAGGTCTCAGTCCGTGACCGTGACTTCCTGTCTCTACTGCTCCCTCATCCCGTGCTTTCATATACCCCTGATCTTCTCCTCTGGTTCACTGAAAAGTTTGCACCTTCTAAATTTAAGAAGGGGAAAAAAATTCAAACAATACAGAAGTGTTTACAACAAAAAAATTAGTTACCTTTGGCACCCCTCTCCTTTCTGCATCATTTAGCCTGTTCCTCCCAGACAGCCCAGCTCTGGACAGTTTACCACAGTCCTGTTGTTGAACCTTCTCCAGATGCTGTGACCTTTCCATTACTCTCCTGTTCTCAGTTCTCTCCTATTTTCACTTCCCTATCTGCTGGCCTACATGTGCTGATCCATCCCCTCAAACACAGTCTAGGCAGTACTCCCAGTAACCTGTCCTTTACTTCTGCATCCTACTGAAGGGAAGAGAGAAAATCATGTGACAGCAGGACTGGGCTGCTGTAATATCATGGTGTCTCATCCTGGCTGGGCCTTTGGTGCTGCCTGAACATCTCCCGTCTCCACCATTGCTTTCTTCTCTTCTCTGCAACAGCTACTTCAAGTTCTAGCCACTTTCTTCAAGTCTGTAACCTGATCATCACCGCCCTTCCTCTCAGCAGACAATCAGAAGAGCACTCCCATCCATCTCTACCTCCCCTCTCCTCCCATACAAAAACATCTGCAACACATGCCTGGTCTTTATCTGTGCCTCCTATCCTGGTGGAAAGGGTTTCCTTTCACTTGTGCTCTGAATCTCTCCTCAGGCTCCTCTTGAGTAAATTATTTCCCTTTTCCCCCAAATCTTCAAATTATTTCTTTCTACTGATTCTTTCCCACCAGCATTCAAATATTTGCAAGTCTTCCTGGTTTCAACTCCATGTCATCTCCAACAGACTCTTTCCCTTGCCTTCTGGTCCCAAAGAAACTCCAGAGGAAATGCAGCCTAAGCAGTTAGGTGCTGAACTCCAAAGCCAGACAAAACTGGGTTCAAATCTTAGTTCCAACACTTTCTAGTGGGGCCCTGGACAAGTGATTTTCCCTCTGTGCTGCAGTTTCCTTCTGAAAAATAGGGATTGTGATTAGTACCTACCTTACTGGGCTGTTGGGAAGATTAAATGAGTCAGTGCATGTAAAGGGCTTAGTCAGTGCCTGGCACACAAGCGCTCATGGAGTTGGCCAACCTTACTCCTCTCTTGGTAGCCACTTCTGACATCCTATCTACTCTTTAATCCACTATAACATGGCTTCCTTTTCCTCCACTCCTCTGCAGATGCCTTCACCAAGGTCCTGTGGTTCTATAATTAAATTCAAGGGACCCTTCTCAATTCATTCTTCATTCATTCATTCAACAGTTATTTACTGAGTGCTTACTATGTGCCAGGCTGTTCTAGGTGCTGGGGACACAGCAGTGATCAAAACAGACAAAAACCCCTGCTGTCCCAGAAGTAATATTCTGGTGGCCACTCACTTCTTAGGGGACCTCCTGGCAGCATCAGACATCCTTGATGTTGATGAAACTAAACTCCCTTAGCTTAGGGGACATGGCTCTCCCTTGGTTTTCCTTCAAGCTCCTTGAATATGCTTCCTCATTCTCTCCTTCCTTCGCCAGCCTCTACATGCTAGTGTTCTCCGAAGACTCCAGGCTTCTCTTTTTCTCTTCACTTATACTCTCCTTGGATGATGTCATCTACCCCACAGTTGGTTGATGATTCTCAAATCTACCTTTCCATGCCAACTCTTCTTCTGGGATTCTAGGCTCATAGGCCAACACTCAGATAGCTTAAAAGCCCTTCAAATCTTAAATACTAAGTTCAACTAACTCTTCATTCCTCTTCCTGGCTGATCTTCTCTCTGTTTGATAACAGTACCATCTATTGATTTATCCAGACCAGAAACCTCTTCCTTCTCTCATCTGAGTAGATTAAAAATTCATGCACCCATAATATTTCCCGATGGTCCACTATGTGTCAAGCCCCGTGTTAAGCACTGAGATTACAACACTAAAAAAGAAAGACCCAAGTAAGTCCAGTTATAACAAAATCCTTATTATCTCAAAATCTTTACCACCTTCCCACCCCCACTGAGTCAATGCCTTAAATCATCCTCTCGTAAATTTTCACCTGAATGACTAAAGAATCTCCCACTTCTCTCTGCCTCCATATACATCCCATTTCAATCTACCATCCTCTGTGATCTTCTAATATGAGATCTTTTCTCTGCTCCTATGCAGGAATTCTCGCGGTAACACAATGAACTCTTTACAGAATCCTGAAAATGCCACATTTTCTCCATATTTTCCTTTGCACATATTGCTTCTTCCAAGTGAAGCAAACTTTGCGTTGCCTCCAAATCTCACCTAATTATGAAACGGCTCTGATTCTTCCTTTTATAAGACTTTTCTATCATTCCCCCACCCTTTCCTAAGAGACCTTCCTACGAGATCATGAAACAACGTATACATACATTTTTTGTAACACTTATCTTAATATATGCTGTTTATTTGTCTATCTCCTCACCGAGGCTGTAAGTTCCTCAACAGCAGGGGCCAATCTCAGGGCCTTTGTATTTCCAGTGCCTGACACACGGTAGTCATTCAATAAATGTTTGCTGAAAAAATGAATGATGCTAGAATTAAAAAATGCACATTTAATGCTATGGATGCATAATGATTGTGCTACATGATAATTAGGCATAAATGGCAAGTAGTTAATGGAGAGATAATTTCTATACGCCCAAACCTAGTATTTGTGAAGTCCTGGGACTAGGGTGAGGAATGGTAAGAAGACACCCAGGCATACAGAAAGTGCCTTTTCAGACACTACTCTAAAGAACCTTGGCTCCATTAATCCAAAGATTCGGGTGTTTCTACTCCCTGGAAGGGAGCGCTCATTTCTGCATCAGGGTATCCAGAAACTATGTCTTTACCTCAGTGCACAATAGCTTCTCCTTGCACCCAAACTGCTCCTCCCTGAACGAAAATATTTCCATCATATCAATGTGTTTAATTCACAGGATTTTAACAGCATGGAGAAAACACTCATTTTGGTTATAAAGTGACATTTGGTTTGGCTTCTGGAGTAGACACAAGAAAAGTCAACCCAGCACCTCCCTGCTCTTTCAGGTGTACCCTGCCCCTTTGTGTCCTGGTACTCTCCTAGGCCTTGTCGATTCTCCATGCTCACATTGTAACCCTCCCCCGCCCACCTTTATCTCTGTCACACCCAGGCTCTCTCTCCCCATATTCAGTCTAATGAAAGCCCTAGACATCATTCATTTACCACTCATTCTTCATTCCAGCCAGGATATACTGAACATGTACTGTACCTCTGGAACTGTGCTAGGTGCTGGGGCAGTTCAAAATGAAAACAAGCCCAGTCCCTGCCCTTGAGGAGCTCACAGTCCAGTAGGAGAGACAAATATAAACAATAATTACAAAGCAGTGTGATTAGGGCTAGGGTGCATACTATAGCTACCCCGAGTAGGAAGAGATGCTTCACCTTGGAGAGGGTCTCTGAGCAGAACCTTGAACCCAGAGATGGGTGTTTGCCAGGCTACCAATAGGGAAAGATACTCCAAGCCTGGGAAGCAGTCAGTGCAAAAGTACACTGTTGTGGCTAGGGGAAGAAGCAAGGCCACTCCTGTCAAAACTTCTTATCCCCGTTAAGTAGGAGTCTGAGAACTCAGCTGCCCCGGAGCCTGGAGGCCCTGTACAGTGCTGCTGAATTCAGTCTGGACCGTAGTGCCTCCTCCCCCAAGTCCCAAGACTTTTCACCCTCTAAAGACTACTAATATCCACTCAGAAATACAATATATCCAGCCCATAAATGAATCCTGAATGTTCTCCCTTCCATTTTCTTTGTAAATGCTATAGTTAAAAGTTTTCTCGTTTCCCCCTACTTTTGAGACTTACTCTGTTCTCTTCCTTTCTTCCCACCATGAGAGAGTACCTCCCTGTGATTCTGGATCCCAAAAGATAAGTTAACATTTTGCACAGTCTTTCAAAGTTTTTTTTTTTTTCTAAATACACAGACTCATTATTTTTAAAGCAAAAATGAGATCCTAATATGTAATAGTTTGCAACTTTTTCCCCACTTACCAAATGACTTGCAGATCTTTTAATGTCTCTATATATAGATCTACATCTTTATTTATAAATCATAAATAGAATTCCATTTTTGAAATATACTTTAAAAAGTGGAAAGTTCCTAATTTCTCTCCTCTTTGTGGACATTATAGAATGCTTCTAAGTTTTTGATATTATAAGCACTAGCCAACATTTTGTGTGTGTGTGTGTGTGTGTGTGTGTGTGCGTGCGCGCGCGCATTGGTTGAGAGATTTCTGTAGGAAAAATCCTAGAGGTAGAAATGCTAGGACAAAGATAGGAAAATTTTTCGTTTTGACACTGCCAAATTACTCTTCCACATTGTTATATCTGAACAAAAGTATAAAACAGATTTATATCTGAACCAACATACATGAGCCCATTCCTCCACATCCTTCCAAAACTAGACTGTCTCAATTCTTTTTCATCTGTGCTAGCTTGATAAAGAAATATACCATTGTTTTGATCCATATTTTATTTATGTTTTTTAAGATTTTATTTATTTATTTTTGTCAGAGAGAGAGAGTGGGAGTGAGCACAGGCAGACAGAGTGGCAGGCAGAGGGAGAGAGAGAAGCAGGCTCCCTGCCGAGCAAGGAGCCTGATGTGGGACTCGATCCCAGGACGCTGGGATCATGACCTGAGCCGAAGGCAGCTGCTTAACCAACTGAGCCACCCAGGTGTCCCTTGATCCATATTTTAAATGTAATGACTGAATTTGAAAATCACTTCACATTTACTGGCCATATATGTGTGTGTACACACACAGACACACAGACACACAGACACACACACATATTTTGTTTTTGAAAGACAGAGGGAGCGAGCAGGGTAAGGAGGAGAACAGAGAAAGAGAATCGTAAGCAGGCTTAACGCCCAGCATAGAGCCCAACTCAGGGTTCAATCTCATGACCATGAGATCATGATCTGAGCCAAATCAAGAATCGGGCGCTTAACCGACTGAGCCACCCAGGCATCCCTTTACTGGCCATACTCTTTGCACTTTTTAAAAGATTTTTTTAATTGAGTTACAGAGCTCTTTTTAGATTTTGACTGTTTGTTTTTTTTTAACTCAACAGAGAGAGAGAGCACAAGTAGGCAGAGTGGCAGGCAGAGGGAGAGGGAGAAGCAGGCTCTCCATAGAGCAGGGAGCCTGAGGCAGGGCTCAATTCCAGGACCCGATCAGGACCTGAGCCAAAGGCAGATGCTTAACCAAATGAGCCACCCAGGTACCCCTAATCTGTCTTTTAAGACCAGAAATAATTCCCCCATTTTGTCCTTATTTTTTAACCTTATGGTTCTCTTGCTTTGACTTTTATGTAGTCAGATTTGTTCATCTTTCCCTTTATGGTTTCTTCTATCTGCTTGCTTAGAAAGGCCTCCTCTGCCTCTGGGACCATATAAACAGTTTCTTATATAAGTTTCTAATAGTTTTATGGCATGGACTTTATCTTTAGATCTTTAGCCACCTAGAATTTACTTTTGTGTTTGATATGAGACATAGATTTAATTCTGTTCTCTCCCAAATGGATAACCAGTCATCCCTACATATTTATTGACTAAGCAACTTTGCACTTTTGACTAGAAATGTTTCCTTTACCATATATTAAATTCTCCCATGTATATGAACCTTGCTCATTTTCATGGCAATCTTATAGTCAGGAGGATCTACCATGTCACACTGCTATCATCTTTTGTCATGCTGCCCAGTATACTGACGTCTCTGCTCATTTCTATTCTGGACCCACACTCCCATTCCTATAAGTGTTGTTTCTTCTCCTCCACCAAGCCACCTGGACTGGACTACACATCACTCACCCCCACAAGCCTCTGGAATCCTGTTATTGAACTACCAACATCCTCAGTCTCTTCTACTTCCTCCTTAATTGACAACTGGCTCTCGCCAGGAACATTATTTTCCCAATGACTTGCTGAGAGACAGCTCTTTTTTTTATTTTTTAAGATTTTATTTATTTATTTGACAGACAGAGATCATAAGTAGGCAGAGAGGCAGGCAGAGAGAGAGGGGGAAGCAGGCTCCCTGCTGAGCAGAGAGCCAGATGTAGGGCTCGATCCCAGGACCCTGGCATCACGACCCCAGCCGAAGGCAGAGGCCCAATCCACTGAGCCACCCAGGTGCCCCGAGAGACAGCTCCTTTTTAGCTGCTTCCAGGACACCCAGCCTCTACCATCAAGTGAAAAACAAAACAAAACAAAACACCTCTTTTCTGTGGCTAATGACATTCAGTTGTATAATCTCGAGCCTCTCCTTATCACCAACACTCTGCAACATCCTGGTCATGTCTATTACCCAAGACTTTGGATCCTGGTCCCCAGTCTTCCTCTCCATTCCAAGGTTGGCTTTGATCCTAGGTGATTTCTACACTCAAGAGGAAGAACTGACCCACATTCTAGCTTAGCAGTTATCCAGCAACACCTTTACACCCTCCCATGGCCACCTTTGGGACCTTCTCGTCCCCTGCAGGTGTTCCAGCTCATTCTCGCAAGCTTCTGTACTATATAGCTAACCTGCTGAACCACCCTAGATCTGTATGCTTCAACCAAAGTGACAACTGAGTTTCTTAAATACATGACATGAAGGCTTCTTTCCTGAAGTCTTTTCCCACATGCAGTTCTTTCCATGTGGATTACTGCCTGCATCTCCACCAACTCCTACTTTCAAATATGACTGGACAGCTCTTATGGAAGCCTTCTCAGAAGGTACCCTCTCCTCCACACCAACACTTATCAGAAACAATCACTGTACTGATACTTTACTGTATGTCTGTATTTCCACCTCCAAAGACTATAAGTTCTTTAAGGACAAGGACAGTTCGATTAATATTCTTGGATAAGTGCTACTGATAAATTATAGTTGCTTAATAAATACTACTTGTACTAAGGATGGAAGGAAAGAAGGAAGCTGGCCAGAAACACTACTGGAATCTGATAATGATGGGCCAGGATCAAAACATTCTTGAGTGCTAATGATCAAGCAGTAAGATGCTATAAGTTACTATCTGTGGCAATTAACACTGAAGTGTGATCAGGGCTTACTCCTACCAAAGGCCAGGAGTTGTCCAAAACACTAATCGGTATAATGCTTGGTGAAAATACTTAAGAGTAGTAGATTGCCCTTAAGGTTGCACGTTGAAAAGAACTAAATCTTTGTAGACAAACAGATCTGACTGGAATTTCTACTCGACAACTACTAGCTGTGAAACCCTGCACATGTTATGTAGCCTTTGTGAGTCTCAGTTCTGAAGGATGGGGTTAATACCAACCTCACAGAGCTATTATAAAGATTAAAGGGCACAGGGGTGCCTGGGTGGCTCAGTGGATTAAGCCTCTGCCTTTGGTTCAGGTCATGATCTCAGGGTTCTGAGATCGAGCCCCACAGCTGGGCTCTCTGCTCAGCAGGGAGCTGCTTCCCCCCCTCTCTCTGCCTGCCTCTCTGCCTGCTTGTGATCTGTCTGTCAAATAAATAAATAAAATCTTTTAAAAAAAGATTAAAGGGCACAATATACAGCAAGGGCCAGACACTCAATAAATGCTAGTTTCCTTCCACCTCCTACTTCCTTTCTCTTAAGAAGTCAGTTTTGCCACTTGGCTGGAGGAGCCCAGAGTTGGGGTGCCTTGTGGGATAACTATACCATTGGAACAGCTTCTATGAAGGCTTTTCATGAGCTTCTCATAGGAGCCTGAAGGCTCCACTACTATGTGATGACACCCTGTATGGGAAACAGACTGAAACTCCAAAATATAAAAGGGACATGAGCTTAGAACTCTAAATTTGCCTCAAACTTCCTGCATGTGAGCACACACTTCCAAAGGAAAGAGCTCTACACCTTACCCAAGCCCAGTCACCTTCAAGAAGCGGACATCAATAGCACACCACTACTGGCTAGAGATCAGGGCTGAGTGCAACACTAAGGAAGCTTAAGCAGTAACAAAAGCTTAAAACAAGCAAAGGAAATGAAAGAGAGAAGGTGACACAGTAATGGGTCTTATTCATTATAGTCAGGAATTGAGAAGAAAAGCAAATCCATAAACCTTGAGGAAGATCACAGAAAACCCTTCACACATAAAACTTTATCACCTCTACAGATCCAAACTCCTCTCCTCAACTGTCCTCCTTGTCAATGGCTCCACAAAGGTGGGTGAGAACTCCTAATCCAACTGGCTGACCCTCTTGTTGATGGACATTGTTTCTCTCCTTATCAATTATTTCCAGGGACAGCAGAGGAAATTTAGGAAGATGCAGAAATATTAAAGTAACCTCTTTAATTTCTAAAAGTAGTACTGGTTGGGCAGTAAATGTAATCCACAGGAAAGGATTTCCGTTTATGCCTTAAAGAGGCTAAGACATTGACAATGTGCCCCAGCAAAAAACCGTGTAGCTGTAAGAAAAAATAGCTCACACTTGCTATTAAAAACAAAACAAAACAAAACAAAACAAAATACCAACTGGTAAAAAACCTGCAATGCCTTGCTTCACTCTTCTGTTTGGAGATGAGGAAGTAAGGTAGAAGGAGACGGGAGGAAGGGCAGCTCTGGGGCTCAGACTTAATTTTTATTGTTTTAATTTAAAATCACCTACTTCTTCCTCTGACTGTACCTTCCTTCAAAGATTGTAAAGACAGTCATCACTATCTCCCTGTTATCTTCAGAAATGCTTGAAATGGAGACAGATTTAAAAAAAAAAAAGCAGCAGCTACTTGGAAATTAGCCTGAGGGCACATAGTTAAACAAGTGATTAATAAACATTCTCTGGCTGACTCCTGAATAAATCCTGTTCCAGACCCAGAGTCCTCTACTGTATAGGTTTTCAAGCAGAATATCCAAGGCAGGGGGAGCGACAACAGGTCAAGAAAGTAAGACTTGAGTTTTTCATAAACCAGGCCCAGGATACCTACAAACATCCTGACCAAGCTGAGCTGCTTGGGCTCAGTACTATCCTGGGCTACTGGGAAAGTATTATGACTTAACAATAAAGAGAAAACAAGGTTGTGGGGAAAGAGGCTGGTCGAGGTTTAGAGGCCAAGCTAGTTCAGGCCTTGGGATTCAAAATGGAGCCCAATTATTCTGGCCCTCGCTAAAAACTATCATGCAACCCATCTCCTTCCAAATTCATATATTTCTCCTCCTTATGTATCCCTCCATTCCCCACATACCCCTTTCACCAAAAAAGTAATTCTACTACAAAACATTCTTCCTCAGTGGTTTTCTTTCTTTTTGCTTTCAAGCAATAAATTCAGTGGCAATAAAGTCTTCACCAGAATAACCTGTCCTTGTCATGGAAAAGGTTAAAGGGACAGAGCCACTATGCAATTAGAGTGCAGCACTAATCAGGATTGCTCCGTCTCCCCTGCCAGCTGCCCAAGCTTATCTGTTTCCCTCCTACACTCCCTAGATTCACTCCCAAGGCATCTCCAATTTTGTAATGAGATAAGAGTAGTTTGAGCTGGGACCACAGCACAGAGTGATCCTCCTTTCTCTGGAATTCACATAACATTCCAATTTTGAAACCTGAAAGGCAATCATTTCTAAATGAAACCTGCAGATCATCTTTTTGATGCTCTTAGAAATAGATAAAAATCACGAGACTTTCTACTTTTATACAAAGTAGCCCTTTTAAGTTAATATATCCAACAAATAACTAAGTATCTTTTATGTTCCAGGCATTGTAATAGAAGGAATGGCCAAAGGAGGTATTTTAGGAGATTCAGATTGTAATCAACTGTGCCACTTATCAGTCATTTGTTTCATGTCTGAGAATGAGCAAATCAAATATTGATAATGGCTACAGAAGGAGCCAGATACTCATATAATAATCTTCCTTCCATTCTAAAATACAAGGGTTATTCTATTCAGGGACAATGGCATCCTAAGTAACTCATAGGGACATGTGTGTGACTATCACAGCTGGATGTGAACTTTAATAAAAACCATGATGGCTTTTAAAAACCATTGTGGCTTCAATTAACTAGTTTCAGAAAGGCAAAGAATTCAGTCAAATACAAAATCAGATTTAGCCATTTTACCTGAAAAACTGGGGCTTTATCAACTCCATCAGGCACCCAGAAAAGTATCTGGGGCAACATTAGATAGGTGCTATCCCAAGTGATCAGATCTTTGATTCATAAACAAGATGTGGCTCAATAATCAAAACAAAGAATTAGGTTCACTCAGGTATCCAGAGCTTAAACTAATTCCATTTAACAGGTTTAACAACATGTAACACACACCCTCCAGTTGGCAGAAACACCTCTCAATGACAAAGACAGGTAGCAAATACTAAACACCTCCATAGACCATTCAGCAATTGTGGACTACAGCTAATCCTTGAAGGTGAATTCAGAATCAAACCAAACCTCAGTAACAGGTTTGTTTTCCAGGGAATTATGGATTCCACTGAATTCCAGGTTCAGATCAAAACCAGAAGTTGTGCTATCTTAAGAACATTGGCCCAGAACCTACAAAGAAGCTGTGTGGAAGGAGGAGATAGAAAGCTGTTTCAAGCTAAGATTTAAATTGCATATGTTGTTTTCTTTACTAAAATCAGCCCCATAGGGAAATACAGTCTGGTTTGGGGTGTGCTAACATTGCTTTTCCCTCCAGGGATTCATCCTTGTTTTTGCAGAAAGAGGATTACAGTTCAAGTCATCTGAAACCCTTCCAGGAAATGAATGTTCCAAAGGGAAGACTGCACAGGAAGAACGATAGAGAAGGAACTTACTTCTATGTCTTTGGTAATGTTGATCCAAACCAGTTTTCATTATCTCTTAATGGGTTAAGAACCTTCAAATATAGCAAACTGATTCACAGTAAGGTAACAAACTGAAATCAACATCTTATTTACTTTTTTATCTGTCTCTAAATCTTTCATTAGGGAATTTACTAGGACACCATCGTCACATATCATCCCCATTTCTACTTTCTTCATTACACTCTAGGCCTATAGCAATGGAGGTAATGACTTAATTTAGATGTGTAGGAATTATCCTAATTTATACCATGGTAACAAACATTCTAATTATCTTTTAAGCATTTTATAACACATTGTGTCCTTCTGCTTCATACTTCTTCAACTGGAGTTCAAGCTTGAGCCTACTTTTTTTTAAGATTTATTTATTTATTTTAGAGAGAGAAAGAGAGATAGAGCATAAGCGGGAGGGGCATGGAGAGGGAAAGAGAATCTCAAGCAGACTCAACGCCGCTGAAGGTGGAGACCAAAGTGGGGCTCGATCTTAGGATCCTGAGATCATTACCTGAGCCAAAACCAAGAGTCGGACACTTAACGGACTGTACCACCTAGGCGCCCTGAGTCTATTTTTGAGCGTGCTTTTTTTTATAACCTCCAGAGTACCCAGCACTGGAATAGGCACATATCAATTAGATGACAGATCTTTTTTTTTCTTTTTGCACAAGCCAGGCCCTAACTTTTCTATACCAAAATAAACACATTCTGCCAGTCTTGTCTAAGGCATTACTTGTCATAAAGGATTCAGAGAAATATGTAATCTGGGCCTTTTATCCTCCCTGGCCTAATCTATCTTGCCAGTTAAGAACTACCCTGATGCTGAGACTCTGTTTCTTTCCCTAAATTATCTATCACGCTCTAAGTACCATCTGTCTAATGAAATGCCTTTAATTCTATAAATCAAATGAGAACATTTGTGAAAGTAACTTAATCACACTTGAAACACAGTACGAGATATTACCATATGACCCAGTCATAAATATGGCTCCCCCCCCCCCAACAACCTATACATCATAGCGAGGGAACCAGATTCCAAAATAGTGTGGAAAAAAACCCTCAATTTTAAGCCCAGAAAGTAGAATTTTATTCTTTTGTGTTGCTCAATCTTTCTTACCAATTTGCTGTGAAATAATCCTCAAACACAATTTTCAGCAACTGCCGTAAAGAAAGCTGCCCACCCCTGCTGTTTTAGATGAAACCAGTATTCAAAACATTCCTGATTTTACTTCAATCCCACATTTCTGCCCAACCTCATTCTTTCCCACTCCCCAGGCCCCATCCTCATCACAAACTCCCTCAAAGCACTTTGAGCTCAACCACTGTGGCTCTGCTCAAGCCTTTCTTCCTCCCTGGAAGACTCTTTCAGTCTTGGCCAGTTATATCCACGACCCCACTTTAAGTGGCTGCTCAAAATTCATTTCCCTATGGAAGTCTTCTCCGATTTCTCTACATTTACTGGACATGCCATGTGTCAGGCACTTTCATGTAATTTTGCACAGGTCAAGTCATCGCTAATGTCTTATCTTGCCAATCTTTGGCCTCATTCTAGGACCCTGAGACACTTGAACACGGTCAGAGGGATCACCTTCGATGTCTCCTGGCACAGTATTTCAGCAATTTGATATCCTTATTGAACCGCAGTCCTGTAGCAGGCATTCTCGGTGAAACAGAGCCAGGGGGCGGAGGGGCAGGATTCCGGAGAAATCCTGGCTCCAGAAGTCGGTTCAGTGAAGCAGAAAATGGAGCTGGGGGCTAGACAGGGGGGAATCAGAAATGGCAGCTGGAGAAAAGGCGCAGGAGGAAGTGGAGACCAGAGGGTTGAGACTAGACGACAGGGTAGGGCAGAAGCCAAAAGAAGGGCGTCTCAGGAGGTTTGGGGAGGTGCCCCCGGGCAGGCTCTCTCGGAGCCAGGAACTAGGCGGGGCAGGTCCGACTCACTTGTGGGTTCAGGAGGTTGCCAAGAGTGAGAGCTGAAGAGGATGTCGCGGTAGCGTTGGAAGGCCTCGTCGAGGACCGAGCAGCCCGGCTGCGCGGCCGAGCTGACGTGGTACTGGAACTGGAAGTTGTGCGGGAAGATGGCGTAGTGGGACTCGGAGGTCTGGATGTACTGGGGCCAAGGCCACAGGGCCGCGGCCCGGCCGGCGAGCGCTGCTGCCAGCAGCAGCGAAAACCAGGGCCCCGAGCCCGCCATGGCCCGCCGGTCTCCTCGCTCCCGGCCGGCGGGGCCACGTGAGCCCCCGGTCAGCTGAGCGGCGCCCGCGTGACTACCGGCGTGCCACGTGACCGGCCGGCTCCTCCGCCGCGACCCGGCACGACCCGCTCGGTGCCCCTCCGGCCCCCCGGGCCGAGAGGCGCACCCCGCAGTGCGAGTGCGAAGAGGCATTGTCCCAGCCTGAACGGCGAACGAGCTGGGAGGTAGAAGACGTCCCGGGCTCAGGGAACTTGAGGAGCGGGAAAATGGGAGGATGCAAACCGCTGGTGGTTTTAATGGGAAACGCTGTGGGGCGGAGGGGACTGGAATCGGGTAGTCTGACTGGTTCTGCTAGAGAGAGATCACAAGACCCCAAGAATGTGATGTATTTATGACTGGAAAAAGTCTGTACTTTCAGAGCAAGCTGGAGGCATCCGAGGTCCTGCCTCGGGCGTGAGCTCTTTCCTCCGTGGTTGATAATCTCTTAGTAAATGCCGCCCAAGCCCCCTCCCCCAAAACAAAACTCCTCGAACTGGGGTATATACTTACTGCAAGCATGAAGACATTGCTTAGACTTTGGATGCAAGACGGAGAATACCCGGAAATAAGGCCTCTTCAGCACTTTTATCCTGTGGACAAGTGAAAATCATCACAAAGGCTTGCATTTTACAAATCTCACGTCGAATAGTTGGATGGATACACCAGTTAGGGAGCCCTTGTTTATTGGGGATGGAAAGTAATGGGCGCTTGAACTACAGCAGTGGGGAAGGAAGAGGACTTGTAGAGCCAGAAAATAGTGCGTATCCAGAAGGACAGGGCACAATAGGTCAAAGTATGATTTCAGGACTGAGCATGTGCGGGCACCCCTTTATGTGATATTCAGCGTGGACCAAGGAGAGGAGTCATTTACTTAAGTTACAAAATAAAGGAGCTGGACTCTGAATAAAGAGATTGTAAAAATTACTAATGAAAATACAGAGATTTTTGTTGAGAGAATATTTCAAAGATATTATTTCAGTTATCCTCTCTCTGACCAGTATATCAATCAGAAAAGTAATGAGCAACTATTAAAAGTTAAAAAAAAAGAAAGAAAGAAAGAAAAACAAAAAACTCACTAGGGGCGCCTGGGTGGCTTAGTCATTTAATCATCTGCCTTCAGCTCAGGTCATGATCCTAGCGTCCTGGGATCCAGCCCCACCATGGCTCCATGCTCAGCGGGGAGCCTGATTCTCCCTCTCCTCCCCACTCATTCTCTCTATTGCTATCTCTATCGCTATCTCTCTCTCTCTCAAATAAATAAATACCATCTTAAAAAAACATAATCCATATATTTAAAGACTAGCATAGAGATAGTAGCAAAAGTAAATCAGTTATTTAACAATATGAATTCTTTAAATTAGTATATATTCAATTCAACATGGCCATCAATTTTAATTAGATGAATACCAAGAATAATGACACATAATATAGTATATGATATTTGGTTGTTTTCTCAATTTCTCCTTTTATTAAAGAGCTTGATAAATGAATAAAACACGATTTAATTTCATATCTGTGTCTTCTTATAAAATTGGTTTACATATCAGGAAAAGAATTCACTGTCAGACAACAAGTCCAGATTTTTGGTTCATCCAGTCATCACTGTAGAAGCAGAGAGGAGGGAATGACTGAGGAAGTCTTTCACAAAGGAGGTGAGTTTTGAGCTGGTTCCTAAAGCATGAGTGAGCCAAGCAGGGAAGGGAGTATGGGCAAAGCACAGAGGAGTGAACAAATATGGCATATAGGTATTCGAAAGTTGCCATTAAGCCACTTCCTTTTACAAAAGACCTATATCAGTACCTGTTTTCACTAACCTAAAGAAATCTGGAGGATTTTTGTTTTTGCAAAAAAAAAAAAAAAAAAAAAAGTGAAAGTAGCGTTGTTCAGCTTTGTCTTGCACCCAGTCATTATAGTGGCAGTGCATGTCCCAAGCAGCAACAGTGGCCTCATCAAGCTCCTTCCCTGGGAACCATCCTCAGCCGCCATAGCTTTAAACTGTATCTGGGAACATCTGTGTGTTATCTCAGTTTATTTGGAGCATCCATTAGCAAGAGTGTCCTAAGGTATCAGAAATGCCTAAGAGGTTGTTTTTTAGGTCTGGGAATGCTCAAAATTTTTCCATATAAATGAGTGGTCATTGCTTTGCCTTTGCTTTACACTACTTTGATTTATGAAAGGTGTCATAGGAATGCTCTACTTTTAGATAGCAAGGAATCTGTATTGAGTGTAGGGTTTATGGAGATAGCCAAAGGAGATGTGCCATGATTATCTCACTTTTACCATACTCTTCTCCCTGGAATGCCTTTCCTACCTCCCACTCCTACTCCATCTACTTGAAGGTCTTAACTTTTGTTTTACAGCCCTATAAATTTCTGACTTCTCAGACCTAGGTAAAGTCCTATAACCCTTTGATTTTACCTCCAGGAGAGCACTTACGTCATGGTATTGTAATTGCTTGCCCATTTGTCTGTCTTCCCCACCAGAGTAAAAGCTCCTTAAGCACAGGTTCTGTGTTCACTGTTGTATTCCTAGCCCCAGGCACAGTGTCTGGCACATAGCAGTTGCTCAGTTAAGACCTGTTAAATGAGTACCTGTAGGACTCTGAATATGTGTTCTCCAGTTTAGCATCCACTTTTCCTTCAGGCCTTAGCCTAGACCAGACCAATAATTATGCTGTGAATGGAGTACAAGTGTGCTGAGACAGTGATCCCCTCAGTCCTTAGGTTGGCCAGGCAGAGCTTGGGACAGCTAGACATCCTAGCTGGTCACGTCCAGCCAAGAGCAATCTCCTTCCTGTATGTGCTATGAGGAACTTTGAGAAGCACTTAGATGTTACCTCTTTTGGGGTACTTCTTTATGGCACCCTCACTTTAGCTTCTTGTATCTACCACAGACCACATGCTGAGTGAATGGTGCCATTTTCACAGTTGTATCTTTACTGCCTGAGCCAGTACTCTGCACATAGTTAAGTGTTCAATCAGAATTTGTTGAAAGAATGCATGAATGAGGGAGCATTCATGTTTAAATTTTAAAGACAGTCAGAATTTCAGTCTGTAGACAAGCAATCTGTAAAGAAGGACTAGAAATTTGAAGGAGAACTTCATCTAACGTGTTTAGTTTAGGATCCAGCAGGTCCTAGAACAGTGTCTGGCACACAGACGTTTAATGAATGATTTTGAATGAATAGAATGACTTGGCACTGATACTAGGCAGAGATCTCTGAAGAATCTGGAGTGATACCGGGACGGTGAGAGTTCTGTTGGTCTAGAATCAATAGTATATGAAGAGGAATACTGATAAAGATGTTAGGTTCCGGGGCGCCTGGGTGGCTCAGTGGGTTAAAGCCTCTGCCTTCGGCTCAGGTCATGATCCCAGGGTCCTGGGATCGAGCCCTGCATCGGGCTCTTTGCTCTGCATGGGTCCTGCTTCCTCCTCTCTCTCTGCCTGCCTCTCTGACTACTTGTGATCTCTGTCAAATAAATAAATAAAATCTTAAAAAAAAAAAGATGTTAGGTTCCCTTTACTGTAGTTTAAGGTTTTTGCCTACTTTAAGCTTCTATCTCTCAACCCTATCCAGGGTTGGGGCAACAGTCTCTGATGTTTGGAGTTTTAGACCAAAAAAGGGCTAGTTTCTATAGTTAAGACCCCTGTGTGATGTTTAAGGCCCTTTCAGTGAGGACCCCTTTGGCTTAAACTACATCCTGCTCCAGGCAACCTGATGGCTGCTCTGGATTAGGATTATCTTGGTTCCAGTCTGATCTCTTAAGCCTTTTGCCTAGAGCCTCAGTGGTTATAAATGCTTATGTTAGCCAAACCCACAGATGTAATCTGCAGCCCCCTCCAGGGAAGTGGGGCACTGATGCAACTTTAAACTGATTATGTAAGTCCCTTATGGAAAGTAATTTACCCCTTTGCCCACTGGAACTCCCCAATCGGTCCTAAAAGATTTATCACTCATTTCCTTGCCTTCTTACTTACCATCCTCCTCCTGCTTGAGTCCTCCCTGTCTTATTTTCCTTCCTTGACTAATAGCTAGGCTATGGTCTCTAAGAAACCTAGAGCACAGATCCCTTCAACACTTCTGTTCTTTGGCCATCTATTAACATTTGACTTCAGAAAGCATTACTGGCATACTACACTGATTCAGGTTTCCCAAATGTCCAATTTCACTGATGTGATGGGTAAACCTCTTTATCCTAAGAGCACAGTTAAAATGTCTTCTGCTGGGAGTGCCTTTTGGATCTTTCTCTTAGATTTCTTTTTTTTTTCTATATCAGTATTGATTATCCTTCTTAGAATTTGGGGGCACTTGGGTGGCTCAGTGGGTTAAGTGTCTGCTTTCGGCTCAGGTCATGATTCCGGGATCCTGGGATCGAGCCCCACGTCAGTCTCCCTGCTCAGCGGGAATTCTGCTTCTCCCTCTCCCTCTGCCTCTCTCCTCACTCATGCTCTCTCTCTCAAATAAATAAAATATTTAAAAAATTTTTTTCTGCCATGTAGGTGGCACAGAAAATGCCCTGGGGCTTCCTGCTACCTGAGAAAGAACTGAGGAGATGAGTCAGGAGATGTCCAGAAGAAAGAGGGGGGCACCATGCAGATGTAGGCTAGCAGGAGTCCCTGTGGTACCAGGGTAGTGATGCCTACCTTGCCTGTATAGAGTATTCATTCAAGATCTGTTTCAAGGCCCCAGCTGTAGTGTTCCTGAAGTATCCTCATCATGTCTCTTCCATAGGGACTTGGCAGGTTACTACCACATTAGGCAGTTGGTCAAAATTCAGTTGGTCAATATTCAGAATATTCTGCTCCTGGCCTCATGCAATCATCAGTAAAGATCAAGCATTCATGAAATTCCATAGAGATAGGTTCAACTTCTAACAAAGATTTAGGGAGAAACACTATGCTACTGAACTCAAATCAATATATGCTATTTGAAAGAAATATGTACGGGTGCCTGGTTGGCTCAGTCAGTTAAGCATCTGCCTTGGGCTTGGGTCATGATCTTGGGGTCCTAGAATGGAGCCCTGTTCCAGGCTCCCTGCTCAGGTGGAAGTCTGCTTCTCCTTCTCCCTCTGCCTCTGCTTTCCACTGATGCTCTCTGTCTCTTAAATAAATAAATAAAATCTTTTAAAAAATGAAAAAAACTATGTATATGCTGTTTGTAATGTATATTTGAAAACTATTTAATCCTCTCTTGTAAACTTTTGCTTGAATTAAAACAACAACAAACCAATCTCTTTGCCCTACCCCCACCCCAAAGGGGTACAGAGGTCTAGGAGGAAATTCTGAGAGGCATACAAGTTTAGACCTAGATATGACCTTGGAAATTATCTAGTTTACTTCTTATTTGAGATAAGAGAACTGAGAACCAGAGAGGTGAAGGCTGTTCCTCAAGAGCAAGAATAGGATATTGTTCATAGCGAAACTTCCAGCACCTAGTGACGTGTACATGGCAGGTGCTCAGTAAAAGTTTGTCAAATGACTAAATCCATTCCTTGCTACACATGCAGTAGGCACACCAATAAGTTTTTGTACTGCAATTATCAGCCAGGTGCAAATATAGCCAGAGAGTGATAAGACTGGAACCAGACCATAGATGTGTGGCCTTCCTGACTGGGATTCTCTCTATCTCACTGGATTGTGCCTCTGGAAATGCCTGCAGTCATCTAGTCTCCTTGAGATTGAATGCAATTGAATCATGGAGTCCACTAAGCCTTCATCCTGTTCTTAGCCCCCTGCCTTATTCTAGAAAGGAATGATCACTGGATTTGAATGTGCATGGCAAATTTCAATTAACTTTAGAGCTAGAAAGAAGCAACAATGCAGGTAATACAGAAGTCACTGTGTTTGACCAGTGCTTCTCTCCCTTGACAGCAGCTGACTCCCTAAAGTTTGCTTAGGAAAATAATGAAATCCGTTAATCTTCCTTGAGTCCACATTAGCCAGATAGTGGGAGGAGGCTGTGGAAGGATAAAGAATTGTTCAGAGTCAACAAGTGAGCACACAGGTAATTATGAGGTCATCAGCTCTATCCATAGAGATCAAGTTCAAATAAATAGTGATTCCTCTAATTACTATGAGTGATGATATGTAAAATAAGAATGCCTCAGAAATTAAAATGATTCTTCACATTCTATGTGCAAAAGGTAAGACACTTGATATTCTTGTTTGAGATCTTTTAGTTGCAAGGAAGAGAACCCAGCTAGCTCAACAGTGGAGAGTTTATCATCTTCACAAGCATCTAGGCATAAGAAGTTAGTTATAGCTAAGGTCAAATGTCCTGTAATATCTATTAGGAATCAAGGTCACCCTCTTTGGTATCTCAGGACCCATTCTGCCTGTCATTCCCACCCCTGCATCTGTTTAATTCTCCTCCTCTTCCTAATTTACTCCCTTAGTATTCCAGTTTTAAGTTCTCCAGAGAGAGAATATGATTGGTCCAGCTAGGAAGAGATGTCATTCTTGACCAAAACATCTGTGGCTACCAGTAAGACATGACAGAGTCATCTAATCTGTAGATGATCAAAGCTCTGTCTTTGAGCTGATGCTAGTGAAGGAATAGATTCACTTAGAAGGGACTATGTGGGGAAGTAATGACTGTCATTTCTTTATTATACAAGTAACATATACTTATTTTTAAGAATTCAAAAAGCACAATGTTGTGGGTAGAAGGTATGATTTTCAATTCACAAATTGAGTTATACAGGAATTACAGTTTTGTTTTCCAGGATAATGTATTGTCGAACTTCATGACAGCTGGGTCATGAGGGTCTACAAGAAAATGTCCTCATAGTTCTTCCTGATGTTTATACCCTTCCCAGGGCTTACTTCATACTCTTGAGCTCTTTACCATGCCAAGGGACCACATAAAAGCCAGAAAGAGAAAGACTGCTGGCACTTCAGTACATAGTTCTGTGTATATATGTGTATGACATAGTATGTATGGTCATTTCTGTAGATGGCCATTTTCTATATGCACACATCCATAATCTTTAACAGCAGAAAATTAGAGCATGATATCACTACCATAATGCTCTAATTTTTCAGTTAACAATGTATTATGCCAAGTGGAATAAGTCAGTCAGAGAAAGACAAATGCTATAGGGTTGCACTCAATGTGGAACTTGAGAAACAACAAATGAGCAAAAAGAAGAGAGACAAACCCAGAAACAGACTCTTAACTATAGAGAACAAACTGATGGTTACCAAGGGAGTTATGAGGGATGGGTTAAATGGGTGAGAGAGATTAAGGAGTGCACTTGTGATGAGCACCAGGTGTTGTATGGAATTGTTGAATCAATATATTGTACACCTGAAACTAATATTACACTGTATGCTGACTAACTGAAGACACCTCCAGATTGAAAGTGAGGGGATGGAATTTAAAACTTTAAAGAAATATTATGTAAAATCTAATACTCTGGAGTTTTTCCCAGTTTTATAGAGATAAAAATGACATACAGCACTCTATAAATTTAGGTTGTACAGCATGACTTAATTTACATGTATATGTAATGAACACCACAATAAGTTTAGTTAACATGTGTCATCACATATGTATGTAACTTTTTCCTTGTGATTAGTGCTTTTAAGATCTACTTCCTTAATGAGTTTCATATATATCATATGGCAGTGTTAACTATAATCATCATGTTGTACATTGCATCTCTAGGATTTTGTGTCTTTTAATCTCCTACATCCAATTTCCCCTCACCTCACTCCCTATAATATTCTATTTTTAAAAAATTAATAATAATAATAATAATGGTAGCTACCATATACTATGTACTTATCATGTGCCAGACACAGTTTTAAGGGTTCTGCATGTTTCTTGAAGCCTCACAATAACTTTATGATTGATATAGATGCTCTTACTATTCCCATTTTATAGACAAAAAAGTCAGAGTTGAGGGGTTAAATAACTTTCCCAAGATGACAGAGGAGAATAATGTGAAAGTTCCATAAGCCCCCCATTAGTGCACATGTAGGTTTCTTACAAATTTTCTTACTTATAAGCAAATACTACAGTGACCATTATAGAGGGTATTGGCTGCCATGCCAGCATCTATTTTTATACTTTCCCTCCATTAACACCTTGTTTTTCACTTCAAATTTCATTTTTCAGTTTTGTGCCTTGGATGAGATTGATCACAGCCTTAGGCCCTTCCTGGATTAAGCCATATAGTCAGGGCTACTTTCCCCACCCACTCTCTATAAATACTTGGAAACATGTATAAAAGTTTACATTCTCACCAATAATGTGTGAAAATGCTCATTTCGTCACTCTCTTTCAACATTAGTATTATCCTTTCATTGCTAGTGTTACTACCTTGAAATTTATTTTAAATATATATAATAAAATTGATAAGTAAGATCTAGCAAGACAGAAACAGTATACATGACTTCTATGTCATTATAGAAAAAGAGAAGGACCAAAGAAAATTGGATCATTCTGGCAAAATAAAAGGGAGATAGGAGGAAACAAGAATATGTATTTAACAGAAAATAGAAAGAATAAGAGGATAGGACTAAGCCCAGTCTGTCTGAATTATCACACTATATTTAAATAGGTTAAATTCCACTAATCAAAGACGAAGACTCTCAGATTGAACAAAGAACAGTTTAAATATTGTTGGTAAGAAACATTTAAAATGATACTGGGTACCTGGGTGGCTCAGTCAGTTAAGCATCTGCCTTTGGCTCAGGTCATGATCCCAGGATCCTGGGATCAAGTCCCACTTTAGGCTCCCTCTCCGCAGGGAGACTGCTTCTCTCTCTGCCCCTCACCCCCCCCCAACTCATGCTCGCTCGCTCTCTGTCACACACACACACACACACAAATAAATAAAATCTTTTAAAAATATTAAAATGATACCAAATTAATCTATGACAAAGTAGGCACAAATATATAATGGGGGAAAAGACAGTCTCTGCAATAAATGGTGCTGGGAAACCTGGACAGCCACATGCAAAAGAATGAAACTGGGCCACTCTCTAACACCCTACAAAAAAAATTAGCTCAAAATGGATTAAACACTTAAATGTGAGACCTGAGACCATAAAACTCCTAGAAGAGAACATAGGCAGTAATTTCTTTGATGTTGGCCATTGCAACATTTTCTTAGATGTGTCTCCTAAGGCAAGGGGAACAAAAGCAAAAAGAAACTATTGGGACTACATCAAAATAAAAAACTACACAGTGAATGAAACCATCAACAAAACAAAAAAGCAACCTACTGAATGGTAGAAGATATTTGCAAATGATAAAGGATTAATATCCAAAATATATAAAGAACTTATACGACTCAACACCAAAAAACAATGCAATTTAAAAATGGGCAGAGGACTTGAATAGACATTTTTCTAAAGAAGAGATGCAGATTTCCAAGAGACCCATGAAAAGATGTTCAGCATCACTCATTATCAGGGAAATGCAAATCAAAACCACAATGAGATACCATCTTATACCTGTCAGAATGGCTAAAATAAAAAAGAAAAGAAATAGCAAGTGTTGGCAAGGATGTGAAGAAAAAGGAATTTTCATGCACCATTGGTGGGAATATAAATTGGTATAGCCACTGTGGAAAACAGTATGGAGGTTCTTCAAAAATTTAAAAATAGAAATACAATATGATCCAATAATTCCACTACTGGATATTTACCCAAAGAAAGTGAGACAGAACACTATTTTGAAAATATTTATGCACCCTTATATTTATTGCAGCATTATTTACAACAGCTGAGCCTAAGTGTGTATTGATAGATATATGAATAAAGGAGATGTACATACACGCACACATACATATATATACACACATATATATGTACATATATATCACATATATATGTATGTATATAGAATATTATGCAGCCATTAAAAAGGATGAGATATTGCCACTCAAATAACATGGATGGACCTAGAGGGTATTATGCTAAATGAAATAATACAGGGGAAAGCAAATACTGTATGATTTCACTCTCATGTGGAATCTAAAAAACAAATGAATAAACAAAAAGCAGAGTCAGATCTCTAAATACAGAGAACAAACTGAAGGTTGCTGGAGAGAAGGCAGTGGACAATGGGCAAAACTGGTGAAAGGGAGTAGACGATACAGGCTTCCAGTTATGGAGTAAATCATGGGAATAAAAGGTACAGCATAGGAAATATAGTCAATGATATTGTAATAGTGTTATATGGTGACAGATGGTAGCTACAACTGTGGTGAGCCTAACATAACATAGAGAAGTTGAATCTCTATGTTGTACACTGAAACTAATACAACATTGTGGGTCAACTATACTTAAAAAAATTAAAAAATAAAATAAAACGATACCAAAACAATGACAGCAAAAAAAAAAAGATATATCACAGATAATGTAAATCAAAAAAAAACAAAAGAACAAGTTAAGATAGTGTTTTGTGTTTTTTTTCAAATTTATGTATATTATAATCTTTTATGTAGTTGCTATATCTATTAAGCAAAGTGAGATTTGACACCTTTAATTTTATTATTCCAGTCCTTTTTTTCTTTCAATTCTGTCAATTTTTTGAGTTGTTTACTTTGGGTCTGTTGTTTGCACCAAGTGGATTTAACACCAGAACACACCTTATATCTTCCTGAAAGATTACCCTACTTATCATCACAAAATGTCCACCTTTATTTCTATTAAATGTTTTTGTTTTTAAAGTATATTTATTCTGATACTGTTATAGCTACTCCAGCTTTCTTAATAGTTGCTATTTGCATAATATGTATATGTATTTCCATCCTTTTACTTCCAAGTCGTTTGTTTCAAGAGAATTTGATTGTTGAAATCAATTTGATTGTTGAATTTTTTAAATTTTTAATCTTTTATTAACATATAATGTATTATTAGCCCCAAGGGTACAGGTCTGTGAATCGCCAGGTTTACACACTTGATCACTGAAACATTTTTATGACAGTTACTTTAAAATTTGTATCATGTGAATGGAAAACCTGATTAGTGTTAGGGTCAGCTAATTATCTTTTCTCATTCAAGTTGTAATTTTCTTGTTTTTTGATATGATGGCTATGGTAGTAATTTTGTGTATTTGAAGCATCTTGACCTTATTAAAATTTTTTTTCAAAAAAAAATTTGACAGAACCCCAGGCAAAAAATTTAAACAGAACAAAGGTGAATATTTTTAATAATACAGGGTTCAAGTCACAAGGAAATCATGAACCATCACACACCTAACAACAAAAAAGCAAATATAAATATAAAGCAAAAACTGGAAAAATTATAAGGGAAAAAACTATAATTATAGTAAGATAAATTAACATTTATCAGGGAATATAGAAAAGTAAAAAAACATCTTGAATAATATTAATAATGTGACTGTAATAGATTTGGAATCATTTTCTACACAAGTAAATTTAAAACTTCGTATCTTACATATTTTTAAAAATGTTTATAGGACATTGAGAAAAACTGGCCAAAAAACCCTAAATATTGCTAAATTCCAAAAGTGGAATTCCTTTTTTCATTTTTTGAGGTATAATTGACATATAACATTATATTAGCTCTAGGTGTACAACTTAATGGTTTGATATTTGTATGTATTGAAAAATGATCACAACAGTCTAGTTAACATCTATCAGCATACATAGTTACATTTTTTTTCTTGTGATGAGAAGCAAAAAAGTAGAATTCCTATAGGACATGGTTCTTTGACCATAATATACTAAAACTGGGAAAATAATCTAAACATGTTGATACATTTAAAAAAATTTTTTAAAAGATTTTATTTATTTATTTGACAGATGAAGATCACAAGTAGGCAGAGAGGCAGGCAGAGAGAGGGGGAAGCAGGCTCCCTGCTGAACAGAGAGCCCGATGCGGGGCTCAATCCCAGGACCCTGAGGTCATGACCTGAGCTGAAGGCAGAGACTTAACCCACTGAGCCACCCAGGCTCCCCATGTGGATATATTTTTAAAATTCTAAAGAAAGGGTGCCTGGTTGACTCGGTTAGGTGTCCGACTCTTGATTGATTTTGGCTCAGGTCATGATCTCAGAGTCCTGAGATCAAGCTCTGCATTGGGCCCTGTGCTCATCAGGAAGTCTGCTTGAGATTCTATTCTCTCTCTTCCCCTGCCCCTCCACTGTCCCCTTATGTGCTCTCTCTTTCTGAAATAAACCTTTAAAAAAAAGAAAAATAAAAGGCCAACTAAACATACTAGAAAGCTCTAGTTCCATCCATGTCGTCGCAAATGGTAAGATTTCATTTCTTTTGATGGCTGCATAGTATTCCATTGTGTATATATATATCACATCTTCTTGCTTAGTGAAATAAGTCAATTGGAGAAAGACAACTATCACATGATTTCCCTGATATGAGGAAGTGGAGATGCAACGGGGGTGGGGGTTAAGGGGATAGGAAAAGAAAAAATGAAACAAGATGGGATCGGGAGGGAGACAAACCAAAAGAGACTCTTAATGTCATAAAACAAACTGAGGGGGGTCGGGGGGAGAGGGGTTGGGAGAGGGTGGTGGGGTTACATTATATGTTTAAATAGGTGCAGTCCTCCGAGCTCTGGTCCGGGGCAGCTGTTTCTCAGAAGGAGGCCTGCGCTCGCTCTTGGAACAGGAGAGGGAAAGGGAGGAAGACCTTGGACTTGAAGGAAGCTGAAGCAGAGATAGACTTCTCTGAATTCCTAATGAAGTCTGAGATGGCAGAGTTTTAAAAGCAGAAGATGAGACCAGGTCCAGGACTCAGGTTGCCTGAGGGGAAGAGTGGTGTGTCCTTTTTTGAGAGGGGCTAAAGAGAAGACAGCTGGAGGGACCTGAAGATGCTTGAGAGAAAGGTAGCAGGGAGTCAAGATGGCGGAGAAGTAGCAGGCTGAGATGACATCAGGCAGCAGGAGATCAGCTAGATAGCCTATCAAACCATTCCGAACACCTACGAATCCAACAGGAGATCGAAGAGAAGAACAACAATTCTATATGTTTAAATAAAAAAGCTTAAAGAAAAAAAAATAAAAAAGATAAATTAGCAAAAAAAAAACATACTAGAAAGCTTGTGCTTTGATTATAATATTCAAATTACTGTAGCTTCCCCTATGTCCCAAGTTCAGATAGGAAAAAAAACCAGTATTATATAAATAATGGCTAATACATTAACTCAACAATGCTATATTTTCCTTAGTAATGGTGACTACTAACAGTACATGTTGATATTACTGGTGTAGCCAGTCTGAAAAACAGTATGGAGGTTCCTCAAAAAGTTGAAAATAGAGCTACCCTATGACCCACCAATTGCACTACTAGGTATTTACCCAAAAGATACAAAAACACTGATTCAAAGGGGCACCTGATTTTTATAGCAGCATTATCAACAATAGCCAAATTTGAAAAGAGCCCAAATGTCCATCAACTGATGAATGGATAAAGAAGATATGGAGTATATATACAATGGAATATTACTCAGCCATCAAAAGAATGAAATCTTGCCATTTGAAACAATGTGGATGGAGCTAGAGAGTATTATGCTGAGCAAAATCAGTCAGAGAAAGACAAATACCATATGATTTCACTCATATGTGGAATTTTTTAAAAAATATTTATTTATTTGGGAGGGTCCAATCAATTCAATAAGGTAAGTTTTGTAAAGGAAGAGACAGAATCAGTACTACTTGACGATGACATAATGTTTACTTAGAAAACCCTAGAGAATTAGCGGAAGGAGCTATTGGAATTAAAATAACTCAGTCAAATGGCCTGATAAAAGATAAATACATAAACAAAATAGTTGATTTGTATGTTAGCAATAATAGTTAGAAGATGAAATGGGAAAAATGTGATTCCCAAAAGCAAGCTGGTTAATGTATGTAAAGCACCTAGCACAGTTCCTAGTAGATAAGAGGTTATATTAACAAGCTATAAAAGTAATGTTGATCTCATAGATTCCTAAGGGTAAAATCACTGAGACAGAAGATAAATTTTTAGGATTCTTGACGTTATACATGCAAAGTATTATTTTAACTTTGAAATTATTAAAATATAGTATAAATACAGGACTCTGATAATCAATGCCCAGATCAAGAAATAGAACATTTCCAGCACCCCCAAAATCCCTTTGCGTGTTTCTCCTAGTCCCTAGTCATCTTCCTCCAAAGTTTATTTCTGACTTCTGAAAACACAGATTAGTTTTGCCTGTTTTGTACCTCATATAAATGGAATCATACCTATGTAATGTTCTATATCTGGCTTCCTTTGCTCAGCATTGTGTTTATGAGATTCATCCGTATTGCTCGTGTGCTTGTAGATAATTCATATTTCTATATATTTTTTTCACTGTATGAATGTACCACGTTTTCCATTCTTCTGTTGATGGGCAATTGGGTAGTTTCCAGTTGGGGGCTGTTAGGACAGGTGCTGCTCTGGGCATGGTAATACATGTCTTTTGGTGGACTCGTGGATAATTTTGTGTGGCCTGCCTACCTAGAATGAGAAGGGCATGTGTTTATTCAGCTCCAGCAGATACTGGTCAAGCAGTTTTCAGTGATTGTACCAATTTATACTCTCAACAGAAGTGTATGAGGGTTCTAGTTGCTCTGCATACTTGCCAACACTTTTTCCTTTGAACCATTCTGGTGGATGTGTAGTGATATTGCATGATGGTTTCTTCCTTCCTTCCTTTCTTTCTTCCTTTTTTCCAAGTGGTTAGCCCTTTTATTACCCAATAGAGGTAATTGACAGTGATCACACAGTGCATCAGGTTTCCCCTTAGAGAGGCTCTGTGAAGTTCAGATTCTCCAGAACATACTCTTAAAAATGGACAAGACACATTAATATCTCCTGAAAGAACAGTGATGCTCTCTATATAACTTACTCCCATACAATATCTGTTTCAGTTATATATACAGATTTTTAATCTGGAATAGCAGTTGTCAAATGGCTGTGATCCAGCACAAAAAAAATAATTGCACAGCCCCCTTACAGTTCATAAATTACAGACACAGGTTAGTTGTCATTTAAAAAAGCACATTTAAATACAAAATAGGAGTTTTAAAAGGATAAAATAAAATTTTGTATAAATTAAAGTTTATTTTTTTCTCTACATATACATGATCAGAGGCCACTTTTACTTAATTTTAGGTGTTACATGATTAAGAAACCCAAATATCATACTATGCATTGAGCACCATTCTAATGCTTTTCAAATATTAATTCATATAATTCTCGTAGCTGCCCTGGGAAGAAGGTACTGTTATTCCCATTTCACATATACAGAAATTAATGTATAGAAGGCTAGATAATGGGGTCAACATCAGAGAGCTAGTAAGTAGTACTGCCAAAATTTTAATGCAGGCACAATCATAACTGCTACTCTATTCCTATTAAGAATCATCTATCTCGGGACGCCTGGGTGGCTCAGTTGGTTAAGCGGCTGCCTTCGGCTCAGGTCATGATCCCAGCGTCCTGGGATCGAGTCCCACATCGGGCTCCTTGCTCAGCAGTGAGCCTGCTTCTCCCTCTGCCTCTGCCTGCCACTCTGTCTGCCGGTGCTCCCTCCTGCGCTCTCTCTCTGTCTGACAAAATAAATAAATAAAATCTTAAAAAAAAAAAAGAATCATCTATCTCAGGGCGCCTGGGTGGCTCAATGGGTTAAAGCCTCTGCCTTTGGCTCGGGTCATGATCCCAGGGTCCTGGGGTCGGGCCCTGTGTCAGGCTCTCTGCTCCGCGGGGAGCCTGCTTCCCTTCCTCTCTCTCTCTGCCTGCCTCTCTGCCTACTTGTGATCTCTGTCTGTGAAATAAATAAATAAAATCTTTTTTTAAATAAATAAAATCTTTTTAAAAAGATTTTACTAATAAACTAATAAAACTAATTACTAATAAACTATTTTATTTTACTAATAAACTAATAAAAAATAAAATAAAAATTAAAAAAAAGATTTTATTTATTTATTTGTTAGAGAGAGAGAGAGAGCGAGCACAGGCAGACAGAGAGGCAGGCAGAGGCAGAGGGAGAAGCAGGCTCCCTGCTGAGTAAGGAGCCCGATGTGGGACTCTATCCCAGGACGCTGGGATCATGACCTGAGCCGAAGGCAGCTGCTTAACCAACTGAGCCACCCAGGCGTCCCCTTAAATAAATAAAATCTTAAAAAAAAGAATCATCTATCTCAGAAGTCATTCATTATTAAGTCAATCCCAAATTCCCAGGTGCCCTGGTGTATTATGGTTTTAATTTGCATTTTCCTCATGACTAATAAAATTGAGCATCTTTTTATGTTTATTGGCTGTTGTCATATCTGGCAAAATGTCAGTTAAGGACTCTGCTCATTTCTTGCTCTCTCATTGATTTGTAAGAGTTCTTTATATATTCTTGCTATGAGTTTTTTGTTAGAGACACATATTGAAAAGATCTTACTCCACTCCATGCATTGCCTTTTTATGTTCTCAGTGGTATGGTCTTGTGAATAGAAGTCCTCGTTATTTTATTTTATTAAGATTCTATTCATTTATTTGAGAGATAGAGGAAGCACAAGCAGGGGGAACAGCAGAGGGAGAGGGAGAAGCAGGAGCCCAATGTGGGGCTTAACCCCAGGACCCCACGACCATGAATGGAGCCGAAAGCAGACACCCAAACCAACTAAGCCACCCAGGCATCCCTAGAATTCCTGTTTGTTTATTTATTTTTAAAGATTTTATTTATTTGAGAGAGAGAGAACACAAGCAGGGGGAACAGCAGACAGAGGGAGAGAGAAGCAGACTCCCCACTGAGCAGGGAGCCTGAAGTGGGGCTTGGTCCCAGGACTCTAGAATCATGACCTGAGCCAAAGTCAGCCGCTTAATGACTGAACCACACAGGTGCTCCGTAGAAGTCCTGTTTAAAAAATATTCTTGGCCCACTGCAAGGTCACAAACATATTACTCTGTTTTCTTCTAACCAAACTGCTTTTTTTCTCCAATGCCATGAAATTATTTTAAGTTCTTTTTCTTCATGACTGAATATACAAATAATGGAAGTAATGGAAGCATTCTTTTGTAAAGATGGTTGGAATATATAAAAATTTATTTGTTGGATTTTCTTTAAGTAGTCCTCCAGAGCAACTTGAAGAAAAGCAGGAAATGCTTTCACAAGAACACTTTTGCGGAAGGGGCTAGCATGCTTTAAGTGCCAGCATGCTGGGCTAGCAATGACACAAATATTTCATCCCTCACATTTATATCTTGGTTTTCCATAGAAAATCCTCTTGTGAAACACCATGTGTTATATTTGTCAAACACACAAATATCTAAGGGAAGGAACACCCCTCTCCTTCTACCACGATAGGGCATTGCTCTCAAGCATGTGACAATGCCCTGTGCTTTTCCCATGTGACTTGTGGCATGAGCTGTATGAGGTTCCTTTTTACCCAATAGTTCTAGTATTAAATGAAGAGGAGAGGTCTGTGCATTTTCAGCATAGTTTTTCAGTTCCTGGTGTTATGATAGGCTTTGTCATCCAGATTTTGTCTCCTTTACCAATGATTGTCATCAGCCATATTTTAGTCAGAGTATATCTTTTGATGGCAGCTTCCCAGCTGCTTTTTTTCCTCAGTCCCCCATGGTGGGGGCCTTGCTTTTCATCCCCCCTGGGGCTCTGCACGGTCAGTCTGGGGCCCAGGAGTGGGGCTTGCCTCCTCTGGTGCCTCCCCTAGTTCACGGGCCACTGGCTGCTGTGGTGGAATGTTACAGGATATACCATCCACATGTTTTTTTTTTCAAAACTGCATTCACATCAGTCCAATTGTTTTCTCAGAGACTGAGTCCTTAACCAGCCTGAGCCAGTTCCACATTGAAGGGCATCAGTGCAAGAGCAGAGCTCCAGGATTCTGCAGGGAGGGCCTGGGAGCAGAAAGATCCCCTATAATCTGGTTTCTGCAGCTCCACGTTGTGTCAGGTTGGCTGTAGAGGCTCCTCCTGGAACCCGTAGGCTGCAGGTTAGTGGCTGCTGCACAGTCTGGGGACCCCAAATTGCTTTTTAAAGTGGGGAAATGGCAGGATACACAGCCTCCAGTTATGCACGAATGCTTGTTTTGTCATATGCATGTAGGCCCTAGTAAGTTCCCAGCTGGCCAGAGCATCCTACCTTTCAGTGGGCCTGAGAGTCCAGTGGTGCCTGACCTGTTCTTTCAATAGCTGGAGAATTGCATCATTTACCAATCAGACACTGGTCACAAAATGACCATTACATCAATTACCCCCCAATACATCGATATCCTCTCTTTGGTAATGTTCTGGTTTAGGGTGACATGTTTTATGCATCAACATTAGTATTTCATCTGCCTCAGAGTGGCCTGTGCCAAAGTCATGCTCCAGCAAACTTGGAAAGACAATTTAAAAAAGAATAATGAGGTTGGCTGGCTCAATTGAGGCAGCATATGACTCTTGATTGCAAGGTATAGAGAATACTAAAAAAAAAAATAATAATTTTACTGAGCACATATTAAGGCACCGTGCTAAGAGCTTTACGCATATTATCTCATTTAATCTTCACAAAATTCTATGGGGCAGGAATGATTATTAACCCAGTTTTAGAGAGGAAGATATTGATGTTCAGTGAGGTTAAGGAAATTGCCCCAAGGGACCTAGCCAGTGAGCGTTGGAACTAAGTAAGTGCTAGAATGGGGACTGAAATGCAGGCCTGCATATTCAATGCCTATGTCTAACTCTCTAGGCATGCGCATGCATCTCATAGTCATGCTGTGCAAGCCAGTTTGCTACAGATGGAAAAGTCTTTCCTATGATCAAGCCAGTAGTGCTAATGTATTACGTTAATTGAAACATCACAATGTAATTGGACTCTTTATGATCTACCTCTGGCCTCTATCTGCAACCCTCAACTCTCCCCTTGGAGTTTGTACGTAGTAGAACCACTGCTTCTAGTGCCCCGAAAACCTCATGCTGTCCATGGCTTCCTGCCTTGAAACATACTATTCTCCTCGCCTCAAATGTCCCGTTACCTCAATTACCTGGAAAATTCCTTTGAAATCTAGCTAATACCTCTTCCAGTAAACCCTCCCTAATTTTCCTCTGACAATGTTAACCGTGCTGTCCTGTGTACCAACCTCTATCTTTTAGATAAAAATATACCATGGGGCGCTCAGTCGGTCAAGCATCTGCCTTCAGCTCAGGTCATGATCCCAGGGTCCTGGGATTGAGTCCCACATCAGGCTCCCTGCTCATGGGGAAGCCTGCTTCTCCTACCCTTCTCCCTTGCTTGTAATCTCTCTCTCTCTCTCTCTCAAATAAGTAAATAAGATATTTTTAAAAAATATATATTATACATATATAATATATACATTGCTCTTTCATTCCTTTAACATTAAATACTATTCTTTCCAGGCATTGGGCTAAGTACCGGGAATCAGAGAGTCAAATGACACTTTTGGAGAAAGAGAACTTCATGCTAAAGCATGGACATAGGCAAGCTACGTGCCAGTTGTCCCCCACAGCTGACATAAAGTATAGGTTTCGACAGGTTGGGGCGGGCGAGGAGAAGGCATGCTAGGAGAAAAGTGTGACAGGGCATTCTGATTCAGCCCAAATTTAGGACTCAGAATTTATCTGTTCATGGAAAACAAGAGCTGGCAATGCAGCTGGGCATTTATTTGAATAAATGTCCAGGATGGGGAACAGGATGGCATCTGTTCAGCATCTTGGACTAATTTTGAGCCCTTGTGGGAGGAGGAGTTAGGACCAATGCTGAGAGAGTTGTTTGAAAAGAAGACTCTGAGCTCCTCTGGAAGCAGGGAAAGGCCATTCTCCTTGCTTTCACACAGAGCCCAACCCTGCAGCCGGATTGTGAATGGTAGCTTTCAGCACGCTGGCAGGTAGCCCCCTGCTCTGGGGAGACTGGCATTTTCACAGTGGGCCCTGTCAGCACTGGCAGCAGCAGGCAGAGGTGTAATGCCCTTCAGTGGCTTCATGAATAGAAGGCATTGAAGTATGGGAACTTGAGCAAGAAAGGAAGAAAAGGCTGGATGCTGCATGCCCAACCATGGCTGACCCACTGGCTCCTGAAACTATGGAGATACACCTGCGGCCTTCCACTTAGCGGAGGGGCAAGTGTGTGAAGGCCATCGCGGCTACCGGTAATCTTGAATTCTAACCACATGCTATTGAGTCCTGAAGACATCTGAGTTAACATCTATATTTGCTGTTAGGAAGGTGTGTCTCATTCATCTTTCTAAACACAAAGCAACACACAGTAACTGCCAACAGAATATTTATGGATTTATTTAATGAAGGAGCTGAAAGAGGTCAGAAAAGGGAGGGTGGGGACCATCAGATATACAGGCACCTGATTAACGTGGGATGATTTGTTCCTGATCCAATCAGACCCAGAATATGAAACAGACATGGAATCTGCCGGCACGTGTGGGAGGTGCGGAGACAAATTCCGTGGCAGTTAGAAAGCAAGCTGGCTGCCAAGATGGAGAAGAGGCAACATTTAGTCTTGACCTTCCATAACCCTAAGGCTCCCAAAATTCAGGGGGACCGGAAATACCAAAGGGTGAGGAGGTACCTAATTGTAGGTCAGATGGGAGGAAGAGGACTTACTTAAAGGCGGGCCTAGATAGAGTGTCCTAAAGATAGAGAAAAGATCACCCTGGGTAGGGAGAGACAGATCAAACCCACATGGGGATCCTTAAGGGAGAGATGAGTAGGAGACCTTGGGGATCAAGGGTGATCTTTTTGGTAGGCAATATTTTCCTCATCCTTGTAGCCTACCCTCCCTGTCAGCAAACATCTGAATGTCACGATGCCACCCCAGAGGCGGCAGCAGCATGTGGATCAGACACACATCTACATCCGAATGTTCTGTGGCAGCCTGTGTGGTTTTGGTCTCCTAATGTTGATCTGCACAACCCCACTGAGCTGGGTGCAATTCCTGGTGATCAAGAATGGCCTTGAGCTCTACGAAGGACTCTGGATCTCATGCAGCCATGAACTGTGCTGGAGCCACACACCCAAACCACCCTGTGAGTGCCACCGAAACAGGCCCCACAGTTCCCAGAGCTTTCAGCCACGTTGGCTCTTCGTCTCTCTTCCTTCAAGATCTCTTTACCCTCACCTCTTTGAGTCCAAGATGGGTCTCAGGCAAATTGTGAACGTAGCCATGCTTTTCCTAGGTGTTCTCAGTGTACGCTTTCTCCCTCTGACACCTGGTTGCTTCCTCTCTCAGCTTAGTAGCTGATACTCTCTTTACTCTCTGGGAAGAACTCTTTGGGCCTTTATAAGCTGTCACTGCGAAGCAATGTGGTGAGTATTCTAATGTGGTTGTAGAAATACAAGTAATTCATTACAATTGGGAAACAAAGTGAAGTGTCTCCGCCTCCATCAGATTTAACCTTTTAAAAAATTTTTCTTTAAGGTTTTATTTATTTATTTGGGAGAGAGAGAGTGAGAGAGAGCACAAGTAGGGGGAGAAGGAGAAGCAGACTCACCACTCACCACCATGCAGGGCTCGATCCTAGAACCCTGAGATCAATGACCTGAGGCGAAGGCAGATTCCTCACCGACTAAGCCACCCAGGCACCCCAGATTTAACTTCTAAGGTCAATTTGTTCTTCTACTGACAGTAGAAGGGAATACAAATGCATGTCAGTTATGTGGTATAACAAATGCCAGCTATTTAGAATAAATTATTAACATCAAATTTTATGTGAATTTAGGTAAATCTAAAAATGTAATACAAAACATTTAAAAGTAAGTTTATAGGGCTAGAAGTTACTATATGCATGAGGGTTTTTATTTCATTTTATTTATTTATTTGACAGAGAGAGACACTGTGAGAGAGGGAACGCAGGCAGGGGGAGTGGAAGAGGGAGAAGCAGACTTCCCGCTGAGCAGGGAGCCTGATGTGGGGCTCGATCCCAGGACCCTGGGATCATGACATGAGCCGAAGGCAGATGCGTAATGACTGAGCCACCTAGGCGCCCCTATAAGTTTTTTAATCAGAACCAAAACTTAGAGGAAAGACATAAATACACTAAACAGTTTCCCCACCATCCTCAAAAAATACATTTAGGGACGCCTGGGTGGCTCAGTGGGTTAAAGCCTCTCATCGGGCTCTCTGCTCAGCAGGGAACCTGCTTCCTTCTCTCTCTCTGCCTAGTTGTGATATCTATCTGATAAATAAATAAAATCTTCAAGAAAAAAATACATTTACACAGAGAAACAGGTATTGTGAAAGAAAACATGCACGAAAGAAGCATTTATGTCTCCTTGTCAGATAAGCAGGGGCCCCAGATGCTGGAGGTGGGGTTGGGGGTTGCACCTAGACTCCACCCTGAGCTAGAGCATCTATGCCATGTGGAGCTAAGGAGCAAGATCTTGAGATGAAACTAAAATCAAAGGCAGGCAGACAATTCAATTGCATTCTTCAGCTTCAAAGAAAAATTAGGAAAATATTTGCAACAAATATGAAAGATAAAAGGCTAAATGGCATTGATATTTTTAAAAAGTATTATTAATAAAAAGGTGAATACCCCAATGAATAAACTCTTAATAAACAGCTCACAGAACAGAAACTAAAAATGTCTAATAAACATAGGAAAAACTATTTAACCTTAATCGATCATTAAAGAAAGGCAAATCAAATGAACAATGAGATAAGATTTTTCAAACATGACATTAGCAGAGTTTTTTTAAATGATGCACAATGTTAGACACTCTCATACACTGGGGACCATAAATGGGTATAACCAAAGCAATATGATTGTGTGTATCCAGAGATTTACACTCACGAATTCCATTTCTCGAGAAATGGAATTCGTGAGTGTA
>ML108527.1:16501-47249 GCA_003697995.1 Taxidea taxus jeffersonii | reverse complement strand
TAACTGCTTTAACACTATGAACCAGATACTGAAATCTTAGAACACTTAAAAAAAAAGCCAGAATCCTGCAATGTCCCCCCACAAAAGCATATAAATAGAGAATAAAAGAATGAAATTCAGAAAAAAATGAGCTTACAAGCAAATAAGAAGTGAGAGGTAGCTGTGCAAAGAACATCAGCTCCAAATTCCTAGGAGGAGATGCTGAGGGCTTTCACTTACCCTGAAATGCAAACTTTTTTTGTTTCTCCTACCTAGAAATTTTTTAGATTAGGATCATCAAATCTATCACAAAGGGACAGTGGGGGCTATTAATCAGACAAGCGTATAAGCTTTCCATAATTTTATTCTGTCATGTGATTAGATTGATATTTTTATCCCTTTTGAGAGAGGTAGCAAAAGCTCAGAGAAGTAACTTGCTCAGCTAGTGCATGGTGGAATCAGGAATGGGGAGTGACCTTTGACCTTTAAAAAAACTGACCATATGCAGGCATCCGCTGGGGCCTAATAGCAAGGCATGTGGTTTGGCTTCATTTTTGGTGGCGGGTAGTTTGTGCCAAGGTTTGTAGTTACTCAGGGAAATGGACAATCACTAACAAGAATACTCTGGATTTTAAATAGCTTGAAGGCATGTGGTTTGGCCTCATTTTTGGTGGGGGGTAATTTATGCCAAAGTTTGTATTTACTCAGGGAAATGGATAATCACTAACAAGAATATTCTAGATTTTAAATAGCTTGAAGCTGGAGGAGAAAAAAAGAATGCTGTGAGAAGACCTCCACTGTGAGCAAGAATTTTTTTTTTTGAAACCAAAAATTACAGTAGCTCAGAGACTTGCAAGGGAGAGTTTTGTTTTGCACAGATATTTTGGGGAACAGATTTGAAGTTCAAGAAGAGTTTCATGTCACCATTTGGCTAGGGCAACTTTTTATAACCTTGGCTGTTTTTAATGTAATTGCCAACCAAAAGTTATTTGATGCTGGAAGCTTCACGATTGCTCCAGGTGGAACTATAGAAAATATTCTTGGAATGGGAGAGGCCACCTGACCACACATTCTTAACCCTGTCCTAATACTTTCTGCCAAACTCTTCAACTTCTGTCTCTTCAGCAACTCATGAAACCTTGAATTTGCTAATATGTGTAGTTTTATTTGCTAGCTGGGTAATTCATTTTGAACTCTCAACCTCTGCATGAAATGATTCTGACTCGATTTCCAATTTACCTGGGAGGGGGCTCAAACTTCGGTCAGCTGGTCCTGCTTTTGTCACTAGAGTTTTATTAGAGCACCATCACACCCTGTAAGTGCTTTCTGTGACCGCCTTTAGGCCATCATGGCGGATGACGGTAGAGATGGTCTGCAATACCTAAAATGTTTATTATTTGGCCCTTGACAAAAAAAGTTTGCAGACCTGGACCTAGAACGTGGAAGAATTTTCACTTCTGGTTTGTTTCAGTTCCTCATTTATATAACTGTTAACTTTATATAACTGTTAACTATATAACTTTTTTCAGAACTCTGCCTTTTTCTAGGATCATTTTTCTAAGAATAAATGAACCATGAAGGGGATCTTCCAAGAACCCCTACCCTTTCAAGGAATAGTAAGTGCCTCACTTGTGCCACCTGCTTATCAATGTCTTATGTTCTCTGATGCTCTTGCGACCTTTATATTGACCTTCAATACTTTATTTTCCTCCCCTCGAGGCCTAGGTATTTCCTGAGATGGCCCCTTTTCCTCCAACTTTCTTCCAATTTTCAACTGGGAAAAACATTTGTCATTCCCACTGCCATTACTTCTATGAAGGAAATAAGCCAAACCAAACTGAAACTGGTCTCTTCTCTCCCTATCTGTCCTGCTTCCAGTTTTTATAGTCTCTGCAAACTTGGCGCCTGCATTTCATGTGCTTATGACTTTTACATATAGCGTTATTCACAGCTGTGGTTCTGATCTTGACCCTGGAGGCATTTCCCATTTGATTCTCTCTTCCATTCTGAGAAGTTTCCATCTGTAAATACTCTGTGTTGCCCATGCCAAAGCCTTCCAAATACTCCTTAATTCATCTCCTATTCAACACCACGTTGGAAAGTTGTCCAATACTGTCTGGGAAGTATAAGCATGGGAGAGTATACAGATTTCTCTTTTCTACCAGACCAGAAATGATAGCAAAAAAGAAAATGTCAGAAGAATATAAGAACTCTCTCCTGTTGCATGGATTTAAGTTAATTCTCCATCACACTGTTTTCTTACCGGCCCTTCTATCTCAACTCTTTGAACAACCTCATAGGTTGTTCTTAGGTTCTGCAAAATGAAAACAGAGCTCCTTGCTTGGTGATGTCCTGGAAGGCGTTGTGATACAATGACCTCCTATCTATATGCCAATAATTATAGATACTGATGTACGAGTAACCATCGTGTGCCAGCTACGTTACAGATATTATCTGTTTTTCACATTCTTGCTCTTCTGCAGAGCAGGTATAATTGTTTGTAACTTAACTAATGAGCAAACCAAGGTTCAGAGGGGTTAAAGCGGGCTCACTTCAAAGGAAATGGCAGAACTGGAATTCCAGCCTAAATTGCTCTGATTCTAGCTAGCCCTAGTGTCCTTCTGCCACTGTGGGCTGCCCTCTATGTTAACTGATGTGCCATCGGACTGCTCTTCCTAACCAAGGGGGTCGTCAGACATGACCAGCACAAATCAGGCAGATCTAGAATAGAAGGGAAACAGGGACAGGCTTAAGGGTTAAAAGGCAGAAACTCCTTGGCATTAGCCTTTTCCCCAGGATTCCATGTTGACTGACTATTATCTGGGATCCACTTTTCACCCCTAAGAAAGAATCAGCATTTTATTCAAAGTATCCAGTTTCGTATGATTCCTCATGTTCACCTGCATTCCTTTGAAAAATCCCACAACCTTTAGGAAAGTCTTGTTTAAATGCTTTAAGCCTCTTATGAGCTGAGCTACGCATACTATGTCCACTGGCAGCTCAGTCTTGGGCGGAAGTGCTGAACAGTGAGCCAGGACTTCTCTGCCAGTGTAGGTCTATGAGCAGGATTTAGGTTTTCTCAGAGAAAGGATCCCTCTTCAGCCAGCTTTTCTTCCCAATTTGGTAATGTGACTTCCCAAGCCAACTTTAGAGAATCTGGATTTTCTTTTCTACAAGGAAGTCAATGGTGTCCTTACAGGTATTGCTTCTAGATTTGGGTTTGGACGTAGGAATATGGAGTGCACATCTGTCTATATTATGCAAGCCTCCTGAAATAAGGTGTGGGGAAGAGTTACTTGCGAGACTCAGGGGCCAGTGTTATACCCTATCTAAAGACAAACTGGAGTTAGCGTCTGCCTGAAACGCAGTTCAGTGTGGTGAAGTATAGGAGGGTCCAATAAGTGTTCTGTGTTTATGGAGAGTAACTGAAAAGCAAGGAACCGTTTAGCTTTGGCTTGCTTGTGGTCTAGGTCTCTAGGTCTCCAGATGTACACGTGCGCAAGCCATCAACACTGTAAACACACCCAGAGATGCAAATGCATATGTCACAATTAAGTGTTTCCCGAGTAGCTGTTGTGTGCCTAGTACCAGGCATGTTTATAGCTGGAGATATCCATGTAAAGGTAGAAGGAAAGGAAATAGAAGGAAGGTTTTCCCTAACACACATGTGCCAAATAAAAAAACGAAAGCCTCACAGATTGCAAGCCAGCTGGCTAGAAGATGGAATGTTAATTTATGCTAGATCTAGCTGACCCCAGTGGCTTCTTTTTAAAATAATGGCCAAGTCCTTGGATTAAACTAAGGTTAAAATCAACATAAAGAAATAGTCCCCAGAGCCAGACTTTCTTGGGTTCAAATCCCAGCTCCGCTACATAGTAAGTGTGGGACTTGGGGCAAGTTAGTCTAACATCTCTGTGTTTCAATTTCAACATCTGGAAATTCGGGATAGTAACCTCAAAATGTTATGGTAAGAATAAACGAACACCTGTAAAACACTGAGAACGGCACCTAGCTCAAAGCAATTGGTCACTGAATGTTAACCATAACAATGATGATGATTTCCTCATTGGCCTGGATGTGATAGGAGGTATGATACTACAGGGTGTTTATTCTTGGTACTTATCCATTCTCCAGCAGGGCTTTTCAAACTGTCATTGCATGCCACAGGACCTGACACTTCCGTAATGGAGAACATGTGGGCAGGGCAGAAATGTTGAGTTGAGAGTGGGTACCACTGGAACTCTGCCATATTTGCATATTAATACTGTTCAGATTATGCAAAACCATGCAGACTACAGTCTCTGGCAATTAGGAAACCTCCCTGCTAATCGCTAGTGTTCATTCCTTTATTCATTCATCCATTAGTTTATCTTCTGTTGGGTGTCTATTGTATTCTTGCAATTGTGGAGAAATTGACACACCTTCTTAAATATTTGCCCTTGAGGAAGAGTAACATAATTTAGAAGGTAATATAGAAAAGTAAACAGCGAATTCTAACATGCAGTGGTAGGGTGTGCTGAGATAAAGTACAACATATAGGGTACTATATGGGTCATGGAGGGGGTCATCTTGAGTTCAAATTCCAACTCTACTATGCCAACACAGCTGAGCCTTGGGGATATGCTTCTGGTAAGGAAGGGTAGGATGAGGCAAATCTAAGACCCCAAGCAAATTCATAAACAGCAAGTAATAGTGTATTGCTGAAAGGCATCGCTCACAGGGGTGAGGTGGGGTACGGTATGGTAAGAGATCAAACGAGCGAGAGAGATTAAAGGTGCTGCAAATCATGCGAAGACACTTGGAACTTATCCTCAAGTGAGGGCAAGACATTAAAAGAATTTTAAGCATGGGAGCAGCATGGACAGGTTTGCCAGAAAGATACTCTGGCAGGAGCATGTCAAATGATCTAGAGCAGGAATCAATAATTTTTTTTCTCTAATGGGACAGAGAGTAAATACTGTAGTCTTTAGAGGGCCACCTATAGTATCTGTTGTATATTCTATTTGTTTGTTTTCAATAACCCTTTAAAAAATGTAAAAGCCTCTCTTTTAATAACCCTTCAAATAACCTGGGTTCAAATCCCAGCTCTACCCCTTACTGAGTGCAAGAACTTGAGCAAGCGGACTCAATGGCTCTGGGCACAATTTCAACAGCTCTCTCAATAACCCTTTTAAAGTCATTTTTAATAACACTTTAAAAAACGTAAAAGCTACTGGGTGTAATTTGCCAACCTGGGTCTAGAGAAGGCAAATACAGAGTTAGGGGGCAGTTGAAATCATCTAGAGTGGACAAGGGTAAACCAAAGCAGAGGCAGTGAGAACAGAGAAGGGAGGAATGAAGGAGCAATGGTAGAGCAAGAACAGCCTAGAAATATTGTGGCTTTGGCTGTTGGGTAGGTGGAAGTACTTGTTCCTGAGACAGAGATTCAGGAGCTTAGTTTTCATTCTACAGAGCTGATCTCTTTGTGAGGCATCTGGTAGGGACGTCCAGCAGGCAACTGTGCATTAAGAGTCAGAAGACAGACTCAGGCTGGTGTTGGACACATGACAATTGTCGGCATCCAGGGGAAGTCTGGAACCTTGGGGTCACTTATGGATTTATAGGAAGACTCCCAAGAAGTAGATAAGAGGCAGGTAGGGGAAGATAAAGGCACAAAGACTGAGAAAGAATAACCAGACACGTAGGAAGCAAACCAAGTGTGTGTGGTTTTTGATGAAGCCAGCATGTGTTTTTAGCAAGACGCGCTTAGCCTGTATGGAATCTTGCTCAGAGCTCAGATTAGATAAGAGATGTTTTCAGAGACCACTTTCTTCTTTTTGAACAAACAACTTTTTGGGGCGCGGGGGTGGGGAGAAGCTCTTTCTGAGAAGTGTATGTTGGATGCAGCCTGATAATATGAGGTAGACAGGAAACCATCAAAATCCTCGAGAACACAGGCAGTAACCTCTTTGACATGGGCTGTAGCAACTTCTTACTGGGTATCTCTCCTGAGGTAGGGGCAACAAAAGCAAAAAGAAACTATTGGGACTTCATCAAAACAAAAAGCTTTTGCAACAGTGAAGGAAACAATCAATAGAACCAAAATGCAACCTATGGAATGGGAGAGGATATTTGCAAATGACATAGGAGATAAAGGATTAATATTCAAAATATATAAAGAACTTATAAAACTCAACACCCAACGGCTCAGTCAGGTAAGCATCTGACCTTAGCTCAGGTATGATGTCAGGGTCTTGGGATCGAGCACCGAGTGAGGCTCCGTGCTCAGGGCAGGGTCTGCTTGCCCTCTACCCCTTCCCTTGCTCATGCTCCCTGTCTCTCTCAAATAAATAAAATCTTAAAAAAAAAAAACCACAACACCCTGAAACCAAATAATCCAGTTTAAAAATGGGCAGAAGGCATATATAGACATTTTTCAAAGAGGACAAACAGATGGCTAATAGACACATGAAGAGATACTCAACAGCACTCATCTCAGGGAAATACAAATCAAAACCATAATGAAGTATCACCTCATACCCGTTAGAATGTCTAAAATGAACAACATGGGAAACAACGGGTGTTGGCGAGGATGCAGGGAAAGGCGAGCCTTCTTACATAGTTGTTGCTGGGAATGCTAACTGGTGCAGCCACTCTGAAAAACAGTATGGAGGTTCCTCAAGAAGTTAAAAATGGAATTACCCTAAGATCCAGCAACTAGGTATTTATCCAAAGGATACAAAAATACTGATTCGAAGAGATACATACACCCTGATATTTACAGCAGCATTATCAATAATAGCCCAATTATGGAAGGAGCCTAAACGTCCACCGACTGAATGAATACAGAAGATGTGGTATGTATACAATGCACACGCACGCACACACAATGGAATATCACTCAGCCATAAAAAAGAATGAAATCTTGCCCTTATGGACAGAGCTAGGGAATATTTTGCTAAATGGAATGAGTCAGAGAAAGATAATATCATATGATTTTGCTCATATGTGGAATTTAAGAAACAAAGCAAATGAACATGGGGGAAAAAGGTACAAGCAAAAAACAGACTCTTAACTATAGAAAAGCTGATGGTTATTTTAAGGCAGGTGGGTTAAGATGATGGGGTTTAAGGATGGCACTTGTGATGAGTGCTGGGGGATGTATGCAAATGATTAATCACTCATTTTACACCTGAAACTAATATTACACCATATGTTAACTTCATCTTAAATAAAAATTTGGAGAAAAAAATAAGGGAGGCACACTATAACTCTTTGAACTGTAAAAACAAAAAAGAATATGAAATAGACAGAGAGAAGCCAACTCAATAATAAACTGAGGGAAAACTAGGTGGAACTTAAAAAAAAATCATAATTACTAACCCTGGAGGCACCTAAAGTAGCCTCCTATATGCAAAATACTTCTGGGTAGAGGCTGGCTACTGTAGGGCTATCATATTAATGTTTTCAAACCATTCCAGTACTCCTAGTGCCTGAGAGCCATGAGATGAGACTCTAATACTTCTCTCCTGATGGACCTGGCCAGGCAGCACTATGGTGAAACTGGTCAATTGCAGGTCCACAGAGCTTAGGGTTCAGCAATGAAAGCAGAGAGAGGAGGCGGCAGAGTCCTCTTGTTTTCTAAGTGGCATTGTGAAACTGTGAAAATCAGTTTCTACGGCACCCTCCATCCTGCACTAGCAAGTCCAGTCTTTCTTTGTTCTCGGGCTGAACCAGGTGGCCACACTTGGTTATTTTCACCTCTAGCCAGTCCAGAATGTTCCCGGAACCCTGGCAGATTTGAGTCTGTTAATTTCCACTGTGTCTGCTCCCTTCACACAGAGGCACTTTGTGGGTTGGCCTCAACTCCAAGGCCCGGTGTGAACTCCAACTCACCAAGGTGCACGTGTGTGGGTTGGTGGGAGTCTGTGAGGGAACGTGGAGCAGGGAGGGGTGGGGGGGAAAGAACGTGTCTGGAACCCCTAAGTGTCACGTCAGTGCGAGTTCTGTCTCCTGCCACCAGATCTTTTACCAGAACTAATAGCAAGGGCATCATTCTACTCCGAGCTTCTCCTTCCTCCCCCGTTCTCTCTCAACGTGGTTTTTTTTTTTTTTTTAAGATTTTAAAAGAGATTATTTATTTATTTATATATAGGCTTTAACCCACTGAGCCACCCAGGCGCCCCTCAACGTGTTTCTTAATGGTGGTCCTTGAACCTCTGGTCTGAGTCATTTGTGGTGCTTGTAAAGGGTGCATTACGGGCCTCTGCTCTGTAGAGGGTTTCTGGGGTAGGGGAGGATGTGGGAATCTGCATTTCTAATGAGCTTCTGGTAACCACTGTGTACACTGAACTTGGGAACTCCTCCTTGACTCACTTTTAAACGTTCAGAAGTTCTAAGGGAAGTATTCTTTCCACTGGAGCCGAAAACAAACTCGGATGTGGTGCATAAACAATGAATCTTGGAACACTGAAAAAATAAACAAAAACAAAAAAACAAACAAAAACCAACCAACCAACCAACCAACCAACCCCAAGTTATCTTATTTCATGCCAGCCCTTCAGTGTTTCCTAGCTTTTGGAGAGCAGTGACTCTTATTTCTTGTCTGTCTGGTGCCCACCATCTAATGCCAACCACATGTTTGTGAAGTTGAAGGAGATTGCGAAGGACACCTTACTAGACTCCCCCGCCGCCTCCGCTTCCATTCCTGTTCCTCTATGATCCACTGGCCACAAAGTAGCCAGTGTGTCTATGAAAATGGAAATTAGATCATTTTGCTTTCCTGAGATCTTCCCAAGTCTCCCTGTGATACTCAGACTAAAAGCTAGATTCCTTCTGTTGGTCTCTGCTTAACCTCATGGCCTCATGCCACATCCCCTCTTGCTCCTGCCTACCACAGTCCAGATAAATGAACTTCCTTCGGGGTTCCTTCAACACACCAAACTCATTTCACTTTGGGGGTTTTATGCTGTTCCTCCCTTGTCCAGGGGTGCTCTTCCTCCTGATGTCATATGGCTAGACACTGGTCATCATTCATGTCTTAGCTTACAGGTAACCTCCCCAGGATACGCATCTAGGGTAATCACTAAATCACTCCTTATCAACCCCGTTTAAGTGTTCTGTCCAACACTTATCACCCCCGATGCCTGTGCACTTTTCTGTATTTATTGTTTTCCTTCTTTCCTCCCTCCCTCCCTCTCTCCCTCCCTCCCTTCTTTTCTTCCATCTGTTTGGTGCCAGGCACTATTCTCAGCACTGGGGAAACAGCAGTAAATACAGTCTCTACCCTTATGGACAAGCAATCAACACATACATATCTGATGGTGCTAAAATTCTGTGAATAAAACAGAAGTAAAGGGATAACGAGAACTGCTCTTTTAGATCAAGGAAAGCCTTTCTGATGGCAGAAATTTGAGCAGAAATCTAAATGAATCTAAGCTGCAGGGGAACGCAGACTTTTCATTTACAATATTCCCAGTGACTAGAGGTGTGTGTGTGTGTGTGTGTGTGTGTGTGTGTGTGTTTGTGTGTGATATAATACATAGGTCAATAAATTCTTATGGGGTGAATAAATATCCATACTGATCTTTTAGTATGTACACACTGCATTTACTTCTCTGGCTTCCAAAGGAGACTTTGAGTTTCACTGACAGGGAATGAGCCTTCTTTTCCTCCATCCCCAGTATCTGATATAGGGTCTGGCTCTGAGATGCATGGGAATGTTTGTGAAATAAAGGAGAAGCGGCGATTATGATGAACTAGTTTGTTCTACTACATTTAGAAACATCCAGTAAACTATTGCTTGAGAAGTTGGCACAGGCTTCTAAGAATCATGTGAATTCATTTCAACTAGTAAATTATATATATGATGAGATACAGTAGTAACTGACCTGATAGCGATTCTTTCATAGAAGCAATTTCTTACAGATAAAACTTTGGCATATTTCAAAGCCAAAGAAGGAGTAGACTTCTCCTCCGTTACAGTCTTCCTCTCTTGACCTATCTTGCTGGCTCAGGCTACAAAGAGCACACTTGAATACGCTGCAAAGTCCTACAGACTAATAGCCAGCTGAATCTTGCAGATTCTTTCAGAAAGATGGATTTGGTACTAAAGCAAAAACAGACTAACTGAACTATAACACCGGGCATTTCAGCACGTCTCTGTGTGAAAATAAATGAGCATTTCTGAACTGCTACTGGACACAGCAATGATGACAAGCAATGAAACCCAACACAGAAGGGTCATCAACAGCCCATAGCAAAGCAGTCCCAATGGCAGCTCTGTTCCTCTTATGTGCTCTGTAGAGATATATTCACTTTCTTTTCTCAAACAGGACTTGGAAAACCCTATTGAAAATGAAATGCCAGTCCTATTTCTTTTTGGACAGCTAAGTTAAATGGAGAAATTATGAGTTGGAAATCAGTATCCAAAAGCTCTTATTTTTCCTTACTGTGTGCCATTGACTTGCACCAGAAAGCTGTATCAAGGCCTAGATTGAGAAAAATCTCGAGAGTGGCCAAAACTGTAAAACTGTTTGCCTGTGCCCCTCATGTGCTCTCCCTCTTAATGCTATTCCTCACCCACGCTCCCACCAACGTCCTGGTGACTGAAGAGCCAGGATTAGCCTTCTGCTGTCCTAGTCCAGCACCTTCAGTATCTTTAAAACACCTGGCTTGGGCACTTGGGTGGCTCAGTGGGTTAAGCCTCTGCCTTCGGCTCAGGTCATGATCTCAGGGTCCTGGGATCAAGTCCTCCATTGGGCTCTCTGCTCAGAGAGAAGATTTTGTTTGTCAAATAAACAAAATCTTAAAAAAAAAGAAGCAGCTGGATTCCATGTGTCTTTTTTCTAGCAAGATTCCATGGAACCCTCTTCATCTTAAAGACATTAGGGCTAGACCCTCAGCACCCAGGGAGGTGAAACCTAAAAGGTGAAAGTAATATTTCCTAAATGGTATTTCAAGAACTCTTGGTATCCCTGAAATGTTGAGAGCAAAAAATTGTTCATTGATCAAAGAACTGCTTGGAAAATAATGCATCCTATATCGTTCACTTGGAAAGTCACAACACATGTTGGAATGCTTAAAGGAGTTTAAAAAAATGGAAAACCCAAATAATTTTCAATTGGGAGATAGTTAAATGCACTCAGGAACAGTAATCAGCCATTAAAAATGGTGAAGCAGATCTCTACATGCTATAATGCAGTGTCTCCTAGACCTATTGTTGAGTAGAATCCACGTGAAATTTCTAAACACAAGTAATATCCCATTACAAAACCAAATCATGTGTGTATATGTGTTTTATATATAATACAGTAAAATATATAAAAATTCCAGAAGGATGTATACCAAATTATTAAGAGAGGCAGACTCTGGGGAATAGATGTGGGAGGATGAGGGAGACTTGCATTTGTCCTTTATAGATTTAGGTATTATTTGAATTGTTTTATGGTCCCTTTATTGCTTTTATAATAAAAATGAGAAAAAATATCAAGCACTATATTAAAAAAAAGGAACTAAAATCCAGCAGTAAATACATCTGCTCAGCTTTAAGTGAACACGTCCCTAACTCATACGATCAGTGAACCCCCGTTTTGTGGAGTACTGAGAAAGAGCTTGTGCAACAGTTTGAAGTTACTGGCCTCAAGGCTCTCCCCGCTCCCCAGCAGCATATGGGTTTTTATCTTTTGTGGCCTTTTGTAAAGGAGTAAAGGAGGTAGAAGGGACCTCAGAGATGAATTGGTACAACTTCCCCCAACCACCTGCTTTTTAAGATGAAGAGACTAAGGCCATACAAAGTGAAGGGTCTCGGCAAGATCAGCCTGAAGCCCTCAGTCCTCATCTGACTCTGTCTGCATCCTATCTTTAGTCACCAGGGGACCCAGATGGGCTGTGACCCTTGGACTTCATACAAAGTATCTCCAGCACTCAAGAAAATGGTCAGGACCTCTGAGTAAGCCATGGACTCAAATGTTCTCCCTGAAGTTCCAGGTACAGCAGAGTCCTGGTGACCCCTACCCCCCCTTCCCAACAGCCTGCCTTGTCCACAGCTTTTAGAAGGAAGAAGGCAACCCTGGAAACAGCTGGTAACACTAGCAACTTGGCATCCCTAGTGAAGTATAGATGTATGGAAGCATGAACTCACCCATTCACTCAAAACAGCATGGGCTTGAGGTGGGCAGAACTGGGTTCCAATCTGCCCTCTTGATTCTGCCTTTTGGCAGCTAGCTAACATCGGTCAGGCTCCTAAACTACTTTGGGCCACAGTTTTTTCTATCTCTGAAATAGGGATAAGAGCTCCTGTGTTGTCCACTGTGGTGGTAGTTAACCAAGATGGTGACTATGAAAAAGTTGCTAGTGCATAGCACTAGGTCTGTTGCTCGTCAAGAAATGCTAATTTCCATCTTCTCCTCTGCACAACCACCTGTTTCTCCCTCAATCCCAGGAGTGCAATCCTGAGCACAAGGCCAAGGAAATATGAATAAATGGTTCCTACACTTGAGAAGCTGACTGGCTGATGGAGATGATGACATGATTTGATCACAGTAGGTATGACAGATGCATTAACAGAGGTCCAGTGGGCCACCCACCCAAGCACGAGGGCACCACTCTTAGCCTGCCCCCAACATCTTCTGGGGCTATCTCTCATTGACTCAGTGACCTAAGGGGATTTACTCCAACCTCAGCTTGACCCCAAAATGTATTGTAAAGATTTCTAGAAAGACCTGTGGGAATCATAGCAATTAAGCTGATCAAGGAAAGTATGAGTTGGGGAGGACCAAGGAGCCTACAAGAGGAGAGGTTCTCAAGGTGTGCATTCAAACTGCCTGGCACATGAATCCTGCATTCAGACCTTGTCTCCAGAGCTTCTATGGGTCCCACATCTATGCCTCAACTTCCTCATCATTGATATATTTACCATCATTTATCCCATACGATTATTTTTGAAGATTAAATAAGATAATGCCCTTAAAGCACTGATCACAGTGTCTGGCGCACAGTAAGAGAATTCAGGAAAAATACTTAGTATCATTAGTATTAAAGTTATTTGGTCTGTAAGTATTAAGGCTGAAACATTAAGGCAACATTACCAACATTTTATTTTTTTTTTTAAAGACTTTATTTATTTATTTGACAGAGAGCACAAGTAGGCGGAGAGGCAGGCAGAGAGAGAGAGAGGAGGAAGCAGGCTCCCTGCTAAGCAGAGAGCCTGATGCGGGTCTCGATCCCATGACCCTGGGATCATGACCTGAGCTGTAGGCAGAGGCTTTAAACCACTGAGCCACCCAGGCACCCATTTTAAAAGGCACCAAAGATGTGGGCAGGCTGGACAAAATCACATTTGTTCACTGGGTCTCAGAAGAGTACACAGGAATGTGTACTCTTTGTACTCAAACTTGATATTGAATCCTTGGTCTGACTCTTGCTAAAGTGTGATCTTCTTGGGGGAGCTGCTAACCCTTGATTTTCTGTGTGACCCTAGAGGACAAGGTCAATCTTGGAGACTGAAGACTGACTGTTAGAATAACAATAGCAAGTTCCCAGGCTTTGTTTCCTCTTCTGTGAAGTGCAGCTAAAGACTATACCCGCTTCTTGGTGCCACTCTTAGAATTTGGTGAAATAAACACAGAAAGACCACATTTGCCAGGTGGACAGTCATGACTCAATTAATGCTAGCTATCACTGCTATTGTCAGGGCCACTATAAAGACTAAAAGAGAATGGATGTGGGAATTATGGCACAGTTCCTGGCACACAGAGTTCAAAAATATTATCATTGTAACTTCTACCACTGCCATTGATTTTACATTAGGAGTGGCTGTGGCCCAAGGAAACCAGTAATACGTGCTGTCATCCGGGTAATGACACACCCAAACAGAGACACCATGAACTATTAGAATAATTAATCACAGGTCTGACTGGGAATAAAAGCTTTCTGGAACAAACAGCTTTGTCAGGCTCAGACAGAGGATGGGCTCACCCATGGAGTGCAGCAGGTGCCGGCTGTCCTCTCCTCCTAGCCCTGGGGGACCACACACATGGAGACAGTATCCTGATGTATAAGCTTTTCAGTGGTCCAGCTCACAGAGTGGTAACGTAATAGTGCCTTGGCTTGGAGTGATAGCTTTCTGCCAAAAGTTCAAAGCTACTTGGAGAGTATCTCATTAATCTCTGGGACCCTATGGGGATGGGGTTGGACAGGCATTGTTGCTATTACCTTATAAAGAGGACAGCATAGTGTTTAGAGAAATTAAATACCTTCTGCTCCAGCAGTCCTACTGGTAGTAAAAGAGGACTTGAAACCCAGGATGCCATCCCTGAGGACCAGGGCCCTCAGCCCTACCCTTGGAACCACCTCGCAGGAAGAGTGAATCAAGCACCTTAGGCGAGATGCGGCTCCTTACCGCGCCCCCTCCCACCCTCAACCGGGTTGCTGCAAGGCTCACCTGTCACTGAATTGCACCTCTTCTCCGTTCCTGGCCCAGCTGATGGTAGGCCTCGGGTTGCCTATGGCCTCACAGTGCAAAAGCACACTCAGCGTCCCGCTGGCCAGGGCCACAGTCTGCCCAAGGTGAGTGACCACCTCGGAGGCCGAGAGCTGCTGGGCAGCGGAGATCTTCCGCAAGATGGTGGGCTTGCGGTGAGGCCGGCGAGAGCCGCCCGCGGCCTCCCCGGCGGCTGAGGTCCGGAGCGAGCTGCTGAAGCCAGATACGTGCTTATGAGGGGAGATGGCCACGGGGGGCATCCGCCGCTCCGAGGGCTTGAGCAGCACGTCCTGGTGCTCCACGTGGCTGCGGAAGATCTCCTGGGCCAGCTGGGCCACCAGGTGCTTGCTGTACACGTCCCGAAGCTCCTCGGGCTGCTGCGAGAGGTTCCTGAGGATGTTGTCCAGGCGCCCTTGCTCAGCCACCATGGTGAAGGGCAGGTGCCAGAGGGCCTGCTCGGCGTTCTGGTCCTCCTCGGAGGACGCGTTCCTTTCCGTGGAGTCCTGCACCTCCCACGAGGCGAGGAGCTCCCCAGGCCAGCCCCCCTGCTCCAGGAGCCGGGAGACAAGGTCGTCGTAGCGGCTCCCCGGGTCGCCGGCGGGGCCCCGCTTCTCGGCCTTGCTGCCGTTAGAGAAGATGCCGTTCTGGTGTTTGTGGGCCTGCAGGGCCTCCTTCGGGCCGGCCTTCCTCACCGCGAGGGCCTCCTCCTCTCCCCGCAGGCTCAGCGGCCGGGCCACCAGCTTCCGGTTGCCTCCGAGGAGCTTAATGACAAACTGCTCGCGGGCGGGTCCCGCAGAGCAGGTGTAGATGCCGGCGTCCGAGGGCTTGAGGCGGTGGATCTTCAGGTAGCCGAAGGGGGCCACGGTGACGTGCGCCGAGCTGATGAGGTGCTGGCCGTCCTTCTCCCAGGTGATCAGGGGCTTGCGAAAGCGCCGCGTGGGGCAGCGCAGCACCACCGCCGTCTTGGGGAGCAGGTAGGCGAACCCCCCGACGACAAAGTGCAGCTTCCTCTGCCGCCGGGTCTGGATGTAGATCTTCCTGGCGGCTGCGATGTGAGGGCTGTGCTTGGTGGATGGCCGCCCGGGCCCTGCAACGAAGGGGATGGAAGGGAAGCCAGACAGCCGGAGAAAGAGAAGGGACGGCAGAGGAAAACGAGGGTGAACACAGGGACAAGAGAGAGGGAACAGAGAGGGGGAAGACAGAGAGAGAGGAAGGAGCAGCTTGAGTTTATTCCAGCGGGGGCTTTCACTTCCTGCTTTATGGCTTTCCAGAGAGGAAGTGGCCACCAGCTGAGGCCCAACAAGGCGCAGCAAAGCAATACTCCAACTAATACAGTGCAGTGGGGTAACCTGCCATGGGTTTTCTGCTGGGGCTTTCTACCCCTAGAAGCTGAGATGCAGGTTCTAGATGAGGGTGGGGAGGATGTCAGGGGAAAGGCAGTTCCTCCCATTACAAGGATGGAAAAAAGAAAAAGAAAAAGCAAGCAAGCATCATAAAAAGAGGCAGAGGACAAAGGGAAGGAGAATCTCTCCCTTTCCCCTTTCCCCTTTGGGTTTTGCAGAGCACCAGGGCCCTAGTGTACTGGGGGAGGGGAGCCCAGAGGTGTTACAACTCTAGGGATTAATATTAAACAGAACAAATCTGTTTAGAGCATTTAAAAAACCCCAGAGTGGACAACACTAGGCTTCATTGTAATATGCTGACTCCAGCTTCCAGATCTCTCTATGCCAGCAAGTGAACTTTGCTCTACCCCCTGCAAACTGTTTTTCCAGCCGAGAAGAGAATTCTGCCTGGCCACATATAATTAAGATTCCTTTTCCATCTCCAGCTGAGCTCACCAGCCTGCTGCCCTCCTTGGGCTCTCCTGCCTGATGATCTCCCACCGGTCTCGGGTTTAGGGAAGGCTACTGCGTGGCCACAATTGCTTCTGGGTGGGTCTGGTCCCCCCCCCCCCCATCCCCAGAGCTCTGACATACTCACGTGCACAGGTGGCCAACATGCAGGGCCTGATGGCTGAAGAGAAGGGCAGGGGAGGGCACAGGGAGGAATTGACTATAGCCGAAAGCCCGGTTTTCAGCACCTTCCGGCAAATGGCACTTCGAGTCTGCGTGCCTTCGCCACAGCTTGTGGAACACTGGGGAGGAAAGAAGGACCACCTGCATGTAAATACGGGGAACTGGAGGCCACTGGGTTCTGGTATGGACTCCCAAAGTCACCAGAGTGTGAGAAAAGTTGCCTGGAAAAGCAACAATCACTATTAATTATGTAGCATGGTGGGAAGACCCAAACATCTGTATTGTAAACGCATTCTAAGATTTTTCTACTCAAAAGTTTCTGGTGGACATTCTGTTTTTTATTTATGTGGCTTGGGCTTTAGAGTCACAGAGTCTGTTGCAATCCCAGCTTAGTATTTTACAGGTCGGCAACTCAGAGTCTGTTCCGCTTCTTACACTTAGTTTGCAAGGTTGGGAATTAAATGAGATAATATATTTGAAACCACCCCCAGCGGTGACACTCGCGAATTTTTTCCTCCTTCCTTCACAAATATTTAATGTCAAGCATCAGATAACTGTTCTACATTTACTTTGTCTGAGGTAGGGTGCTAGATACTATGGAAAAAAATTGTGCAAGGTGGTTTGTAACCTCAAGGAGCTGTTATCTCATAACAAGCGGGGGGAAATCCAAATGCATTGTTAAAATGAAATAATGCACGAGGGAGAGAGAAATCAAAACTACAATGAGATACCACTTCATATCCCCTGGAATGGCCATAATAAAAAGAGACAGTAACAAATGTTATTATAAATGTAAATATGAAAAATTAGGACCTTTTTATATCGTGTTGGCAACATAAAATAGTATAGCCCTCTTGGAAACAGCCTGATAGTTTCTTACAAAGATAAACATAAATTTACCCTATGACCTAGCAATTTCACTTGTAGGGTATCTCCTGGAGAGAAGTGCAAACATCCATCCAAAGACTGCATGCAAATATTCAACTGAGACAAAAACGTGGGAACCACTCAAATGTCTGCTGACTGGTGAATGGATAAACAAAAATATGGTCTATCTATATATGGGAATGTTACTCTACCATAAAAGGAATGTTGTTCTTCTGGATATGTGGTAAACAGATAAACCTTGAAATCATCATGTGAAGTTGAGTTTAACAGTATGTTATTTACACCTCAGTAAAGCGGTTCAAAGAATTAGATAGTAATACAAAAATTTTGTAGAAATATAAAAGTACAAGACGAGTATTACAAGATTAATTCTAATGATGGTTGAATGCTGATGGTGCTCTAGTGACTTCCTGACCTAGGTTTTGAAGATGGGTAGTCTGAATGTGTGGAGAAACTGGGGATAATCATGGGAGGCTGGGGAATATCCAGAATGAAGTTCGAAGGGTTCAGTGCAAAAATCCAAGGCAGGCTTGGGGGGCAGAGCTAAATCAGTTGGACTGAAGAGAGGGAACAATTCGAGAGTGTCAGGAGCTCATGAAGTAGTTTGGGGCCAGACGTTGGAGACTTTTAATTTTCAGACAGGAGGCTTGGAATTGGTCCACAAGGCAGTGAGGAGCCATTGGAGGGAGGAGTGAAATGATGAAAGAGGTGTCTTGAGAAGGTTAATCTGGCAACGGGGTCTGGGAGGGAAGGGAGTAGGAGATGTATGGCAGGCGGGGATGTCAGTTAAGGAGGCTGCCACAGTAGTCCAGGCTCGAGATGATAAAGACCTGAACTGGGGTCATGGCAGGGTGCCACGTTAACTTGAAAAATGACACGAAAACCAAAAAATATTACATTTTCAAGTTTTATATGCTAACCCACTGACATGAACTAAGCTCTGATACACAGCACCCTGAAAGATATTTTAGATGCAAAAAATGGAGGTAAGAAACCCATTGCTTTTGTTTCCTGATGACTGTGGATTCCAGATTCCACCCACCCCTTATTTGATTGTAAATGCCAGTACCAAATCCCAGGATCAGGTGGGATGGAGGCAAAGAGCCTTGGAAATTGAAATGCATAGGGGCATCTGGGTGGCTCAGTGGTTAGGTGTCTACCTTCCGCTCAGGTCATGATCCCAAGGTCCTGGGATGGAGTACCGTGTTCAGGCTCCCTGCTCAGCAGGAAGCCTGCTTCTCCATCTCCTACTCTCCCTGCTTGTGTTCCCTCTCCCGCTGTCTCTCTCTCTGTCAAATAATAAATAAAATCTTAAAAAAAAAAAAGGCATGGTAAGTTCAGTACTACCAACCAGAAAAATAAGATTGGTTTATGATTTTGGTCAAGTCTAGTTCTTTCTTGAGGCTCAATTTCCATATCTCTAAAATAAAACTAAGTAAGAACAGGGATTTTTAAACCCTGTTCTATGTTGAGGAAATGATTCAGGGGCTTTTCAGTTGATCTGGAGATCCAACCTATGGAGATCTGGGATCCTAACCCACACTTCAACCAAAACAGCTCTGATTTTATCTGTTTTAGATTCTTGGCTTCATAGAAATATTTCATTTGAAAAAAGGGTCTGGTGGCTTTAATTTTTAAGAGAATAACTAGGCTATAGGATCTTCTAAGTTCCTTCTATCTGTAAAACTGACTACTCTGACCTTAATGTCTTTTATGTTTTTTGGGAGAAGTGACTTTCATAAAAGTATGATTTAAAAATATATAATAGCCAACTCTTTCAAAGGATGCAAAGGAATTCTTTTAAAGAATTAAGAACTTAAGTCTCAGAATAGAATCTGAAAGTAATTTTATTTGAAGTGTCTAAAGTTTTGGCTTAAATTCTGTCTCTGGGGGATTCTGTGTAGTAACTGTAAGATTGAGGCCAGATAGTTGAGGATGAAAAACACCCACAGATCATCCAGGTCTTCCTTTCTCCAAGGGGAGCCTTGGGGGTGGGGGATGTGGAATGTGTGTTTCATCTCAGTGAGAGGGCCAAGGCAGGGCTGTTGGGAAGACAGGGCCAATGGGAGCCTCCATGAACACCTCCCAGAGCTCATTTGAATGGCACCAGCTTGAGTTGAATCCCAGTGAATTGGTGATTACTTCCTACTTCCTACCATTCCCAGCCCCTCCCCAGTGTTCAGAATTTCCATTAATCAACCCAGATAACCCAGCACCTAAGAACATTCCACAGAGAAGGGCTAAAGTTGTCCTACTTCCCAAAGTATAATTTCCTCTTCCTAGGAAGAATGGTAAAGCCTGTGGGAAGCCTGGGCCATGACCCTGGGTCCAGCTGGTCAAGGGAAGTACTGTCTTTTATTTCCTCTCCTCCTGACAATGAGCAGGGGTGGAAGAGAATCATAACAATAACAGGGCTCACTTTTACTAGGCACAAGGTAGTTTACATGCATCATTTAACTGAAGCCTCCCAAGAATAATATGAGCAGACATTATTATCTCCAGTATTCAGATATACAAACTGAGGCCTAGAAAGGTTAAGTGGAGAGCCTGAGGTTATAGAGCCAGTAAGTGGCAGAGTCAAGATTGGAATTAAGTTAAGTTTGCTTAACTCCTTTTGTAATCTTTTTTTGAGAGAGTGAGCAAAAGAGCGCAAGTGCGCATGCGCACAAGCACTGGAGGAGGGGCAGAGGGAGACTCTTAAGCAGACTCCATGCCCAGTGCAAGCCCCATGTGGGGCTCCATCTCACGACCCTTGTGACAACCTGAGCCAAAGTCAAGAGTCGGATGCCTAACCGACTGAGCCACCCAGGTGCTCCTGTGAGTCTAACTCCTAAGCACACATGACACCGTTCTAAAGGTCTGTAATACTTAATGGGCCCCAGAGGACCTCCATTTGGCAGTCTCCTTTTCTTAGTGCCTAACCACAAGTGTCCCTGCTTCAAACCTACAGGACTAAAAGAATTTTAGGCCTGAATTCTCTGTGTCCCATGTGCTCAGAGGCCACAAACTCCAGGGACAGGGGAGGACAATTATAATACCCACAAGTCCCTTCCTCAGCATCTCACTCATGGCAAGCATCACCGAAAGACTTAGTGTAAGGACATGGTTTACAATATGGCCCTGGGAGGAAGTCTTCCCCCAGAGACACTCACTTGGTAACTACACCAGCGCACTCTTCTGCACTGTTAGTTTTGTTATGATTTTTCCTATATAATACCATACCCCAAATCAATATTCCACAGAAAAACTGACATTAACATGTTCATGCATGCATGTCCCTACGTACACATGCTGATTTTACATGCTTTAATCCCTTATTGTGCTGAAAGAAAATTATTTCTAAAATTTAAGACAAATAATCATACTTACTTCTGTTTTGAGACAGTTGGGGTGAGACACCACCAGAAGGCAATTTTATTGCAGAATTACAAAACCTACGGTGATGTAGGTTAACTCACCCTTGCACAATGCCCTTAGTAGACACCATCTGAGTGAACTCTAAATGAGTTGATAAGATAAGGGGCAAGAATTCTAAGAACCTAGGTTGGAAAATGTGGCATTTTAATTTTCAAAGGCAGCTTGTCCCCCTGTGGAAGCAAGGGTCCCTGTGATGGTTTCGACCCACAGCAGCCCCATCCCATTGTATACATACAGCACACACGTACACACAACCATACGAAGAAGGGAATGGGATCAGCAAGCCCAGTCCAAACGGTTCAGTGCAAGAGAGGGCAGGGTCTTGAATCTGTTTTTGACACAAAGATTTTTCACTTCAGGCTTGGAGATTCTGTCCTTGGCTAAATAGGCTTATGAGGCAATACTTTTGGGGGGGCTTCCTTCTGGGATACACACATGCCTATGAAGCTAGGGGAGCTGTAGGAAATTCCCAGCAGAAGTGTAGGGGCTGAAAACAAGTTAAAGCTGGGTGTAAACGACTTAATTTATGCTAGTGTTCGAATAGGAATTATTTAGAAAAGTAGGTCAGTTGGGTGTATATCCCTAACTTACGAGGCAAGTCAGGAACGGTAGAAGCTGATGTAATCATCCCCCCAAATGCAAACAACAGGGGAAATCAAGTTCTCTTGCTGGGAAGTTGTTAACATCTTGCAGCCAGGAAACGGACAGTAAAGATGCAGAATTTCCCTGGCCACCTTTTCTTAATAAATCATGTTCCTTATTGTCCAGTAACTTGGAAGGGAATCATCAGAGAGGGTTTGCCCTTCCTGAAAAGAGACTAAAAACATCTGGGGGAGGAGGTGCCGGGAGGTCGGGAAGGTGGGTGTGCGGATAATGGTAGAATAACGGGGTCTTCTGAGAAATAGTCTGAGCCAAACAAGGCCTGGTTTTGTTCCACGAGGAGCCGGTTTACAGCTCCATGCTTCTGATTGTTATGTAAGAGCTGGCAACTTACCTCAGGTCCCTGCAGCCTAGTTAATAACTAGTTACACATTGTGGTATAACTGGTTACAAAAATACCCTTCCATCATGCTAGGTGGACTGTCTTGTTCTGTTCTCATCTTCTGTTTGTGTAAGTTTGTGGTGCCTTCTTTTCTTCCTTAGGTGTCTTTCATCCTCTCCTTCTGAGGAGCATACATACCTCTGTCCAGTCAGAGAGGAGCCACTCGCTGGGACAGTCGTCTTTCTTGCAGGCCTGCTGGGAGGCCAGTTTCGAGATTGAACAGAAGGTTTCAGGAAGCTCCAGGAAGCTGCCATCAGCCATGCGCTGTTTGCAAAAAACCTCACGCTTCTGGATGCCCCCTCCACAGGTCCTGGAACACTGGGGAAGGAAGAGAAAATCAACTGAACCTAGAACAGTGGTATGTGTGACAGCCAATCCTTACCTTAGCCTTGGTTGTGTAAAGAGTGGGACAAAACAACAGAAAAAGATAAACCAAAAACCGACCCCAAGGATGTTGCTTCCTTTCCTTGAAATGAATTTTGCAGCAAGATTACTCCTTCCAGTCTTAATTTCAAGTATTTCACTAGAGCATCCAGGAATTTCCAGGGCCTTTGAATCATAAAAAGTTGTCCTTCAACTATGATTTGCAGCCCCCCAAGACAACTGGTTTAAAGGGTTAGTATAACAGAGTGTTAAATGTATTTACAACCCAGTGAAAGTAATCTGTGCAGCTTCCAGAAGGAATAGGAGAGATCTCCTGCCATCAGTGTAAATCTGCAAGAATTAATCTGCACGGAAGGCAGGCCTTTCTCTCTAAGTGTAAACATCCATTCTACCCTATTGGAAGGACATTAGATGGAAGGCCTGGTTTCCTGAAGAACCCCCCTGGAACACTTTTCTTGCAGGACTGATGATTTCTCAGGGCAATGAGAGGGAGCAAGAGCCATTGGAATTCAGGATACAGGAAAATAGTCTTATGTCAGTGGATTTCAGTGGGACCCCAGTCAAGTACGTTGTCTACATGTAACTTAATAGTTACAGTCCCACCGCATGAGGGGAAAGGGGGGCGCTCTCAGGCCCAGACTGTTGGCTCTTGTCCCAGTAAGCCACTCCCTTGCAGTAACAAAGGAGCCCCCAATTTCTAGCTGGGCACATGACTTCCCAGCATACAGACTATATTTGTCGATGTGCCCGTGGAGGTGCACTGGCCAATGAGATATTCATGGCAGGGTGGTGTGCACTTTCAGGGAGAAGACCCTAAAATGAGGGTAACATTTCCCCCTTCCCGTTTTCCTTCTTGCTGGCTGGAAGGTGAACATGAAGCCTAAAATTTAACCTCCTGTCTTGGACAATGATAGGCAAACAGATGGAAGCAGCCTAGCTTCCTGATTGTGAAGTTACCACACAGACCCTGGATAGTCTGGGCTTATATGAGCGGGCAATACCTTTTTCCCTTATTTAAGCCATTGTGACTTTGGGTTTTCTGTCATTTTTAGTTGGATCTTTTTGTTATTTTTAGATCAGTAACCAAGGACTGCTCTGTGCTGGGGATGCTTTACTGGCAACATTCTAGGGAGTACTCTGCTTTCTTCCAGAAAACTCCTTTTGCTTCCATCTGCTGCCCTTGGGCTTACTGGGAGGTTAGGCCTGGGTAAACAAACCTGAGGGTTTTTGCTGAAGGAGCAGCTCCTGCTGCAGCACTGGCCACTCAGAACGTGTGTGTGTGTGTACAGTGCACAGCACGCGCTGTGGTGGGGGTGTCTGTGTTCAGTAAGCTGTACTTGGAAATGCAAGTGGGATTTTTGCTCACAGTCAAGGTTAGGCTGGTGAACTGAATATAGTCAGAATGGAGCTGTGGCCCAGCTGTCACCCTATCTTAGTGGTCCCAACCCTGGGTGCACTTCAAAATCACTTGGGAACTTTTCAAAAGTACCGAAGCCTAGAGGGATCCCATCTCAGAACCATTAAATCAGAAACTCTGGGAGGTGGGTCCCATGCATCATATTTTTAAATTAAAAAATAACAAATCTCCCAAGTAATTCTGTGCAACCAGGATTGAGAACCATCTCTCTAAATGAACCATCTCTCCACCCCTCCACCATTTCCAATGGGAACAAAATAAACATGGAGTGGCCAATGCAACCCAGGAAAGCCTCTGTTAGAACTGGTAGTTATTTGGATGCCATCCATGCAAACCTGCCCTTTGTCTGCCATTGTGACTGGCTTGAGGTCACAGAACTACTAGATGATGAAGTCAAAAAAGCTGTCAACTTTGTCTAGTTAGGGCTTTTAATCCTAGAGTCTTCTGACCATTCAAACCAGTGGTGAGCAGCCTTTATTTGGATTTAAAATGTAAAAAGTTTGCATCCAAATGGCAAGCAGACACATGAAAAAGGGCTCCACATGACTCAGCATCAGGGAAATACAAATCAAAACCAAAATGAGATACCCCCTTACACCAGTCAGAATGGTTAAAATTAACCAGTCAGGAAATGACAGATGCTGGCGAGGATATGGAGAAAGGGGAACCCTCCTACATTGTTGGTGGGAATGCAAGCTGGTGCAGCCACTCTGGAAAACAGCATGGAGGTTCCTCAAAAAGTTGAAAGTAGGGACACCTGGGTGGCTCAGTCGGTTAAGTGTCTACCTTCAGCTCAGGTCATGATCCCAGGGTCCTGGGATCAAGCCCGGAGTCAGGCTTCCTTCTCGGCAGGAAGCCTGCTTCTCCCTCTCCCACTCCCCCTGCTTGTGTTCCCTCTCTTGCTGTGTCTCTCTCTGTCAAATAAATAAAATCTTAAAAAAAAAAGTTGCAAGTAGAGCTACCCTAGGACCCAGCAATTGCACTACTGGGTATTTACCCCAAAGATACAAATGTAGTGATCCGAAGGGGCGCGTGCACCCCAATGTTTATAATTGAGGACAAATCTACAGCCTCAGAGCTAATGATTCAAGCCATGAGTGGGCCAGGCCTTTAGCCTCTCTGGCTGATTTCAGTGGTTCCCTGGCCTTTTCACTGATTGCAGAAGCAAACCTTAATTTTAGTTCTCGTTTAGTAGCAGTTCAATAAAATCTCAAAGCATTTTACTTCTGCAATGCATTTTGTACCCACACTGCCTAACACAGTGTTTTCTGTGAATGTAAATCCTCAATAAATATTTGTGGAATTGAAGTTGGTGGTTGGGGGAAATTCAATTAGTGGCTAAGAGTTCCATTTACTTAAAATATGCCTTCTTGTTATACAGACAGCTAAGGGTTTAGATTTGTTTCTGTAGTCTACTGCATGACTTCTTAGGTTCAGCCTCCCCTTATTTTTATTGAATCCTCACTTCCAACCACCCAGTTATTCTATCATCATATTAATTATAATCTTTAGCATTCAGCTCTTCTTTGGGACTTCTTTATAATTATACAACTAACCATGTTCCACAATTCTTTCCATTCTATGAATTATTAAAAATTTTCCATGAAGTTAATGTAATTTTGTTCAAATTGTAACTGTCTGGAAAAAACAAAGTTTATGCTGGTGAGTTAAAAATTTGAATCTTAAGCTCCAACTTCTCCCCTCTACTTAACATGTCCACTTAAATACAAATAGGTATCTTGACCTAAATATGTCCAAAATGGAACTTTTTAAAAAAGATTTTATTTATTTGACAGAGAGAAATCACATGTAGGCAGAGAGGCAGGCAGAGAAAGAGGAGGAAGCAGGCTCCCTGCTGGGCAGAGGAGGAGGGCTCGACCCCAGGACCTGAGCTGAAGGCAGAGGCTTAACCCACTGAGCCACCCAGGTGCCCCCAAAATGGAACTTTTGATCTTGCCCTTCTATCCTTGCCCCAGATCTGCTCTCCTCTCAGTCTTTCCCATCTATTTGATGGTGTCATAAGCAAGACAGAAACGTAGGAAATGTCCCGAGGGTTTCCTTTTTCTCAGCACCTCTTCCCTGAGAGTCAATCCATGAGCAAATACTTTCAGATGTCCCTCAAAGTAAATAAGATTTGCCTCCACAATAAATAAGAAATTAAGATATCATCATCTCTTGCTTGGACTGCTACAAATCTTCCTAACCAGTCTCTAGTTTTCTCAGTTAGGTCCTAGCAGGATTTGGATGGTGTACTCAGTTTGAAGACAGCCTCTCTCCTGATAGCCTGCTGAAAATGCCATTGGTTGAACATAATGAGAAGCCAGAAGGTAGAGTCTATATGGTCAGCCTCCTGAGACACAGGTGGGGAAGGTAGAGCGGATCTACAAGAGCAATGGAAAATATTCAGCACATCTATAGTCCATTCTCCACACAGTAGCAAGAATGATGTTTTCAAAGCATTTATCAGATCACCTAATTCCTATGTTTAACAGCCTTTGATGACTTTCCCTTGTGATTATAATAAAATTCAAACTCCTGGAACCCTGGCCAGCAAAGTCCTTACATGTTCTAGTCCCTGCCCTGAAGGAATTTTAAGACTCTTTTACTTAACTTCATTCATTCATTTGACAGAAATTTATTCAATACCAAGCATGGTTCTCGGTTCTCGGTTCTAGCAGTGAGCAAGCAGAACCTGACACACCTCTGCAATCTTACTTTATACACATTTCAGCCACACTGGTTGTGTGTGTGTGTGTGTGTGTGTGTTGTTTCTCCCACAGGGTCTTTGCACTTGCTCTTCTCTCACCTGGCCCACCCTCCTCTTATATCTTCACATGGCTGAGTGTTTCTAATGATCCAGATTTAATTTCATTCTTACCTGCTTGGAGAGCCCATCCTTAACCTCCTAGACTAGGGTAGCCAAAGTAGTCTCTATTTTATTAGCCTCCTTTTGTTTATTATTTTTTATTTTTAAATAGCTCTCTACATAGTTCTTATCCCTCTGGAAATTATCATCCATTATCCTGTTAACTCTATGAAGAAAGGCATTTGGGTTCTTTCGTGGTTTATATTAGTGTTTGAGAATTACATTCAAAACTTCCCCCCAGTGTGAGAGTGTTACCTCTCAAGTAAGAGACCTTAGGATCAGATGTCTCCAGCTCTAGTTTTCTTCCACGCCTTCTCTATTATTTTTTTCTTTTAAAATTAACGATTTCTTTTTCCTAGTAAAAAAGTGTTCAGGGTGTGAGCTAAACAGTCGCTCATTTTATAACTGATCCTGGAGGAAAATGACATTTAGGTACGGTGGATATAAATACATCTACACTGTAGTGGAAATGCAGTGTTTTTTTCTTTGAGAGAAATCATAGCTGATTCATAAAATTATTATCCCCTTAGCCCCCCAAATCGCATCAAACCATTTTTCTTCTAATCCTTTGATTATAACTCACAATCAAATCCCCCATGAGTCCCGTTGAGTCTGTAGAGGCACAGAGTACGTGCTCTTAAAGTTTCTGTTACCTGGTGACTGACACTTTCAGCACTTCACTAATATGTTGGGTTTGTAGGACTACAGATATCTTTAATGCTTAATGGCTAAAGTTTTCTTTTTTCTAAATATCTAAGAAGACACATGGGGTTCCTTTCAATTTGAATAGATACTCCCCAAACAAACAAGCAGCCTCATACGAAGAGCTCTCTCATCCAAGCTGCTCAGGTAGCGCTTCTTAGCGAATGTGGCAATAAGGAAAAATGCAGATTAATCTTCTCTCTCTTTCAAACTGAAAAAACGGATGAGGAAAATCACTGGTCTTATTTAAAGGGTGGTGCTATAATACGATTGTGCTATAGAGGGTGACCATTCATGAAACAGAACCGAGCCAGGTCATCCCTGGGTAGATAGGACCTGATTTAAGGAACATACCCTCAGGAGATTCCCTTCAGTGCCATGCATGAGTCTGTGACCATATGGTGACAAGGCAGCTACAAGAAAATGTAAGGAAAATCAGTTTATTGTTTGGGAATTTGAACTACACAGAAAACCTCTGGGAAATTCTTAGTACCCAGGGGTAAGGTTTAGACTCCTTGAGAATGCCTGGGAGAATGCTCACGCTTGAGCCCAACCTGTGCTGAGCTGCCAAGCCACTGTTCCTTGCTGGCCTGTCATGGGGACAATGTGCCCTTCCCTGGGCACACAGATGCCTTCTCTGCCCAGGCCTTTGATTACCTTGTTCACTCTGTGAGCAGTGTCCTTTGCCTCTTTGCTATCCAGAAACTTTTAAGATATCTTTGAAGGCCCCATTCAAAGGCTCAAAGAATGAGTCATCTCCCACCCTGCCTTAACCCGGAAGGGTACTGCGTTTCTCCTATAAGGGCCAGTTGTTTATGTGCCTGCGAACCAACCCCTGCCCCGCAGCGCCTCCCTGCACGCACACAGGATCATGCATCTTTTGATGAAAGGGAATGCACTCCTCTTTCTATTCCCCAGTGTCTAGTGTAGCATCTGGCAAAGAGCACACACTTCATAAATGTTTGTTGAATTGATGATTGGATGAACAAAAGATCCCCAAATCCAGATGTTTAAAAGATGTGACACAAATATCCAGCTGATGGGCTGAACATCCACCTTTTATCGAGCCGTCTTATCATTAACCAGAAGCTTCTTCTAAGTAAGTCGGCACTGGGTTTTAGCCAGATGCCACATGGGTGCTGCTGGGTGCTGTGACCCTCCAGGTATGGTAGACAACTTTCTAGATAAGTTAATATTGTCAGGGAGTTTGCTTTTAAACATTTGTCTCATTTTTGCTCAAAAAAGTTTCCTTGGAGAAAGGGGAACCCTCCTACACTATTGGTGGGAATGCAAGCTGGTGCAGCCACTTTGGAAAACAGTATGGAGGTTCCTCAAAACGTTGAAAATAGAGCTACCCTGTGACCCAGCAACTGCACTACTAAGTATTTGCCCCAAAGATACAAATGTAGTGATCCAAAGGGACACCTGCACCTCCCTGTTTATAGCAGCAATGTCCATAATAGCCAAACTATGGAAAGAACCTAGATGTCCATCAACAGATGGATGGATGAAGAAGATGTGGTATACATACACAATGGAATACTCTGAAGCCATCAAAACCCACAAAATCTTACCATTTGCAATGACATGGATGGAACTAGAGGGTATTAAGCTAAGTGAAATTAGTCAATCAGAGAAAGACAATTATATGATCTCACAGATAAAAGGAATTTGAGAAACAAGATGGAAGATCATAAGGGAAAAGAGGGAAAAATGAAACAAGATGAAACCAGAGAGGGAGACAAACCATAAGAGACTCTTAATCTCAGGAAACAAACTGAGGGTTGCTGGAGGGGACGGGGGTGGAAAGGATGGGGTGACTGGGTGATGGACATTGGGGAGGGTATGTGCTAAGGTGAGTGCTGTGAATTGTGTAACACTGATGATTCACAGACCTGTACCCTGAAACAAATACTACACTATTCGTTAATTAAAAAACTTTCCTTGGTGGCTTTATGTTGTTGAAACGGTGTTGTTAGAAATTCTTAAAAACCATAGATAAAATTTCAAATAATAAAGTTTCCAAAGTCTGTGACAACTTTGTGAACAGGTTAAGATTACCTGACGAGGCTGATAGTTCTGAAGTGAGAAGCAGGAGGCAAAGAAGAAAATTTTAAAGAGAACAGCAAGAGAAATTTAATAAAACTAAATGAAAAATGTTTGCCTTTATGAATCATTTAAAATGATATTGTGGTATAAGAGGTAGAGCTCTAGTAAGGGGTATTATTTTTAAATATGTGCCATAAATGAATAAATAACAAAAAACAGTATTTTGTTGCTTATCTTTGCCATCACAAATGTTTTATGGTAATAAGGTCATAGATTCATTACTTTTATAGGAAAGTAAAAAATATACAATAAGGAGAGCACTTAAAAGTTTCATTTCTTGGGCGCCTGGGTGGCTAAGTGGGTTAAGCCTCTGCCTTCGGCTCAGGTCATGATCTCAGGGTCCTGGGATCGAGCCCTGTATTGGGCTCTCTGCTCAGCAGGGAGCCTGATTCCCCCCCTCTCTCTGCCTGCCTCTCTGCCTACTTGTGATCTCTGCCTGTCAAATAAATAAATAAAATCTTTAAAAAAAAGTTACATTTCTTTTTTTTTTTTTTTTATGATTCATTTATCTTGGGGGGGTGCAGAGGGAGAGGGAGTCCCAAGCAGACTCCCTGCTGAGTGTGGAGCCCCACATGGGGCTTGATCTCATGAGCCTGAGATCATGACCTGAGCCGAACCAAGAGTTGGATGCTTAACTGACCAAGTCACCCAGATGCCCCTAAAAGTTATGTTTCAATACACAATTACAGTGGCCTAAGTGCCTTGTATTTTTAAAGACTTTCCCATGATCAACACACTAAAAAATTCTTCCTGTCTTGACACCTTTGGTTTCATCTTGGTAGTTTCATTTACTGAAGGCTGAGTTCATTGCCTTGGTCGCTCAAGTCATATTATTGAGCCCAACATGAAGTGACATTTATGTTCTTCCTAAGGTCAGCTTTCTAGTTTCAACACAACATGTTCTGTTTGTAGTTTCTAACTCATTGCATTCCTTTCTTCATTCACTCATTCATTGTTTCATTAAACAGTTACTGAGTACTTGCTGAGTGCCAGGTACCCTATTAGGCGCTGGGAGTTTAAGATGACTAAAAAATGGTTACTAAGCCTCAGGTAGTTGCAGTCTAGTGAGGGGGAAAAATTATCAAATGTGATCAGTTTTACAAAAGAGGGAATACAGAGGAGAGGCAACTAAGTCTTTATGGAAAATCAGGGAAGGCTCTATAGAGGTGGGGGTGTCCCATGCCATGAGGGGCAAACTGAAGGGCCTTGGGCATATCTGGACAAAATCTTAAGACCATAGGGTGTCATTAAGGATTTTAAAGTAGGGGTAACATGATCCAGTTTGTAGAAAATGATTCAGACAAGGAAGGCTAATGGGTTCTAGAAAGTACTGCCCTGTGAGATATTAAGTGAACCATGGAGGAAAGCTTCCCAGTCCATTGAGTCTAAATAACACTCCATACCATCTTTTTGGGGGCCCTCAGCACACGTTAATTTTTATATATATATATATATATATATATATATA
>ML108527.1:0-16401 GCA_003697995.1 Taxidea taxus jeffersonii | reverse complement strand
AGTGGCAGGCAGAGGCAGAGGGAGAAGCAGGCTCCCTGCCAAGCAAGGAGCCCAATGTGGGACTCGATCCCAGGACGCTGGGATCATGACCCGAGCCGAAGGCAGCTGCCCAACCAACTGAGCCACCCAGGCGTCCCCACGTTAATATTTTGAAGGCTCAACAGAGGGCGTGTAGTAAAGAGCCATCGATACCAAGTTGGGGCACAATGGATGAGAAATAAGACAATGTGGGGGACACAAGTAAAAGGCTGTTTGTAATGGTTTGGTTCATTGTGAGGACTGGAACCACAGCAGTGGGCTAGAGAATATTCTAGAAGGTGATGTGACCCAGGAAGGAAGACTGGGTCTCCTGCAAAGGTGGTGGGTAGCTTGGTGTTAGACCTTTGGAATTTGAGGTAACTTTGTGACATGTGAGACTGAAAGGTTCGAGAGACAGTGCTTGGTATGCAACAGAGGTCAAACTGACATACGGTGATTAGGGATCAGAGAAATAAAGAAAATGAGGACTGGAATCTCGCTCAAAATGATTAAACGAGGACAAAATTTCTACCCCAACCATTTTGTAGATTAGAATTGCCTAGAAATACAATGTATCTTCTGGGTTTAATATTCCTGTTACTATATGAAGCATGGGACAGCACACCCACTAAAATCCAGAGCAATTGTTACAAAGAATGTTCTGCTAATAAATAAAAATGAAAACACTGCACATATGAAATTTTACTTCTAATCTCTGTTTTGCTTATATTTATTGTTGGTTCTAAAGGATCAAGGGTCCATTTTCTTATAAAACAACTATCAAAAATGAGACAAACATCCTAGGTTTTTTTTCCTCCCTGGATACAATATGTTAAATAAACATGGTTTCTAAATTATGAGGATTTATATTTTAGTCACTGGAATGTAACAAAACTGATGACTCAATTGATTTTTTTCTGCCAGGCTTCAGCCCTCAAATCCAGACCAAAATCATTCTTTTCTCTGTGTGTGTTTTAATCTAAAAAATGAATAAAATGAATTCTCAAACATTTGTAGTTGTCATTAAAATTCCTCTTTTTTCTTCATTTTACCAGCAGGGACTCCTCTCACATATATCTTTTTATATAGCTATACTGTAGGCATTTTGTATTGTAACCCTGATTAAAAAAAAAATTTATAGGGAAATGACCGCATAATCACAGTTTTAAGCAAGGGAGAAAACAGGGGCCATGGTGATTGTTTCAGTCTCTGCACAGATGTGTGCAATATGTGTGCACAGTTGGGTGGACACAATCCTGATCATAAAACATGTGTAATATAGAGAAATATAAATTATGCTTCAGAGTGGACTCCCTAATTCATTTCTATTAACCCTTCAAGCATCTATCTCTTTTCTTCTCATTTCTCTTTTCAATTTTTTTTTGAATAACAATTAATAAAGAAAGACTGAGCCATATGAAGCTCACAGAGAGCGGTGAACAGAGTGATAGTAGAAGGCAAATTTTATTTTATTTTTTATTTTTTTAAAAGATTTTATTTATTCATTTGACAGAGATCACAAGTAGGCAGAGAGGCAGGCAGAGAGAGAGGAGGAAGCAGGCTCCCTGTTGAGCAGAGAGCCTGATTTGGGGCTCGATCCCAGGACTCTGGGATCATGACCTGAGCCGAAGGCAGAGGCTTTAACCCACTGAGCCACCCAGGTGCCCCTAGAAGGCAGATTTTAATCTTAAGGATCTTGTGCCAATAGAAATTAATGTTTGGTCAGCCCATAATCTAAGTACAGACCATAGTAGACTGAGCAATGATATCTGTGTCCTCATCTCTGGAACCTGTGAAAATGTTATTTTACATTATAAAAGCAATTTAGCAGATGTGATTAAGGCTTTTGAAGATGGAGAGATTGCCTGAATTATCCAGGTGGGCTCAGTGTCATCATAAGGGTCCTTAAAGGAGGGAAGAAGGAGGGCAGAATCAGAAAGGACAGAATCAGAGGTTGGAGTGAAGTGCTTTGAAGTTGGAAGAAGGGGCCATGAGCCAAGGAAGCAAGCAGCCTCTAGAAGCTGGAAGAGGCTAAGTAATGGATTCTCCCCTAGAGCCTCTGGAAGGAACGTGGGCCTGCCAACCCCTTGATTTTAGCCAAGTGAAACTGATTTCAGGCTTCTGATCTCCAGAGCTGTAAGATAGTAAATTCACATTATAGTAAGCCACTAAATGTGTAATAATTTGCTATAGCAGCAACAGGAAACTTGCACAGATTAACTGCCCTGGATAAGGCAACAAATAGTGACTTTTAATGTAAACTGCTGTCTTTTGGGCTGGTGTCAGATTTCGTCACAATTTAATACTTTGGAGAAAATGGTAAAGAGGTCTCAGGACAGTTGAATTGCATAGTGGAGAAGAGAAGAGGTTTTGGAGCCTACAAGTCCCTTTTGCTTTTTATTGGCTATGTGACCGAGGACAAGGACAACCTCTCTGAGCCTCATTTCCTTGCAGGGTTGCTGTAGGGATTAGAAGAGAAAATGTGAGAACAGTAGAAAGAGTTCTGCTATGTAAAGTTGGAATTCATGCTAACTACACAGTTCTCTACACCCCTCATCTGTGGAATGGGGAGGACAATAGTAATGGTTACAAAGGATAATGAGGATTCAATGAGTTAAATCTATAAAGTGCCTAGAACTATGCTTGAAACACAGTAAGTGCTGCTCTTATTAAAAAGAGAAGGTCCTGGGGCCCCTGGGTGGCTCAGTGGATTAAGTCTCTGCCTTTGGCTCAGGTCATGATCTCAGGGTTCTGGGATTGAGTCCCACATTGGGTTCTCTGCTTAGCAGGGAGTCTGCTTCCTCCCCGCCCCCACCTGCTTCTCTACCTACTTGTTATCTCTCTATCAAATAAATAAATAAAACCTTAAAAAAAAAAAAAAGAAGGTCCTGAAATGGGGTAAGTGCTCAACAAATAGACTGCAGTCTTGCCATAGAACTTTCTAGCGCTTAGCTCTATGCTTTACATGTCTGCTCTGAATGTTATGGGATCTCACTGAGACTTGGGTCTCTGTTCCATCAACCTTACGGTCTAACTCAGAGGTCATAGGAAAGTGCCCATCCAGGTAAGGTAGTATGTGACTGGTCAATGAGCAGCACTGACCATGAACATCATGTCATTTCAGTGCAGGAGGAGCCCTGGTAGAGGAGGTTGGACTCCCACCTAATTGGACAAGCAGAGGGGAGGGGAACTGCCTATGGGCAGGGGAAGCATGGGCAAACAGAAATGTACAAGCAGGTGTGGGAGAAGCATGGCGGGAGATGGGCAGGAGCAGATGTGCAAAGGGATGAAGGTCTTGACTAAGGCATCTGGCTTTACTATATGGCAATGGAATGTAACTGAAAAATTCCCTAGCAGAATACCATCATGATCAAAGTGTCTCAGATGGACTTATGGTGTGTATCACAGTGGTTCTCAATCATGGTGCTGTAACACACCAGCGGGATATGATCCCTTGTGTGGTGTATATAAAGTAACACATAGCCACCACCAAAGATGATGGTGATGATGATGATGATGATGGGCGTATTTAATAAATTAGAGAAGATTCAGGACACCTATGCACTAAATATGTGTTTCAAAACTAAACATAGGCCAACAGGGTATTAAAGCGAAATTGATAAAGATAAATGAGTCGTTTACACAAAGCCAGAGGGAAAAAACCAAGGGATGTAGTATTAAGTCACTAAACTGAAATAAAGAAGGCCCCCTAAGCCAAAGCTAGAATTAGATTTTTTGTTTCCCTTCTTCTTGTTTCTTAAAATAAAATTTTAACATATATACCTGGACTGCATGCTAGTCCTCTCCAGATCTGTAGAATGGGTAACTATTGGCCACTTGCCAGTTGTCAGGCAAATGCTCTACAAAAGACAAAGGACATTGTACTTTTTTCCTAGAAAATGACAATTCATGGAATTTGTGCTTTTTTTTTTCCAGGAAGAAAAGTGTACACGTGAAGTCAAATGGTAGCCAGTATTCAAAGAGCAAGGAGAAGGAGTTTCTCCCCTTAAAAGCCAATGTTCGTCATGTTATGTCATCCTTTGAATGAAACAGTTGACACTACATCTGTTTTTCTTTCATATGAAGAGAGACTTAAGGTGGATGTGGAAGGATTAGAGACCTCAGCACTATCCTCTAGTAACTCCAAATAGAAAAGAGGATATGAATGCACAACAGGTTCTCTTATTCTAAGAAGGACTACCAAGGAACCAGAGGGCTAATCAGGCAAATGGAAGGTCAAGAGCTGGTGTCTTTTACTTAAGTGGGGTCCTAAGACAACAGCCAATCACTTTGGAGCCCCCCAGGTTACTCCTGACTTATTTCACCATATGGCATAAACAAGGAGTTCCTTTCCTTTACCAAGTGGTCAATGTTAGCTGATTTTATCTAACAAAGCTTAAGTAAATAAGTAGTATTCTAGGAAATCATATCAGAATAGTCTGTTGGGGGCACCTGGGTGGCTCAGTGGGTTAAAGCCTCAGCCTTCAGCTCAGATCATGGTCTTAGGGTCCTGGGATCGGCCCCGCATCGGGTTCTCTGCTCAGCGGGGAGCCTGCTTCCCCTTCTCTCTCTGCCAGCCTCTCTGCCTACTTGTGATCTCTCGCTGTCAAAATAAATAAATAAAATTTGAAAAAAAAAAAAAAAAGAATACTCTGTTTTATCTTCTAGGTTTAGAAGATTCCTAAAAATGACCGAGGATTCTTAAAAACAGACCCTATACACTACATGCCTACAGGGATTTTCTCTAGAGGACGGAATCACTGGTGGCTTTCACTTTCTTTTTTTTTTTTTTTTTAATATATTATGTATTTATTTGACAGACATATCAAAATAGGCAGAAAGCCAGGCAGAGAGAGGGGGGAAGCAGGCTCCCTGCTGAGCAGAGAGCCCGATGTGGGGCTTGATCCCAGGACCCTGGGAACATGACCTGAGCTGAAGGCAGAGGCTTAACCCACTGAGCAACCCAGGCACCCCGTGGCTTTCACTTTCTATGTTCTTTATTTCTTGTTATGTTTGAATATATTTCACAATTACTATGTATTACATGTAAAGAAGATACTTTTGAAAGATCTTAATAAAGTGTAGTTAGTAGCTCACTGGATGGACTTCAAAGGGCTATTTTCTATTAGTTTCCTGATCTCAAAAATGGACTTGAATCTGACTCATCCCCAAAGGGCCTCTCCCTAATAGAAGGTAGTAGAAAAATTTTTCAAAAAAAATTTGTGTCTTAACAGGCCTAAGAAGTGGAAAATGGAAGAACAATTGACTTTCTGGAAATCTAATGTATTAAATGGGGATACTGGGCATGGTGGTAGTGGTGGTGGCAATAGGACCCAAAGAAATCATGCACAGGGATGTGCTCCAAAAAGTGAAAGAAAACAAAGTCATAGGTCACTGCCATTATTCAGCAACACATGTGGCTATTAAAAAGAGGTTGTGTGGGGGGCACCCTGGGTGGCTCAATTGGTTAAGCTTCCCACTCTTGGTTTTGGCTCAGGTCATGATCTGGTAATTGTGATGTTAAGCCCTGCATCATCAGGCTCTGTGCTCAGTGGAGAGTCTGCTTCAGATCCTCTCTCTCTCTCTCTTCCTGTGCTCCTCTCCCTGCTCTTGCATTTTCTCTCTCTCTCTCTCTCTCTCGAATGAATGAATGAATGAATGAAATCCTAAAAAATAAAAGAGGTTGATATTTCATTGAGACTCACTGCTAGGTCAGTATTAGAACCCATAACCATAAGACATATTATAGAACATATAAAGTCAGAATTTTCAGGGCTTGTGGGGCAGTATTCTTTATCTAGGCATTCATTTTGTCATTCAATAAACATTTTATCCAGAACTTACTACGGACCTAATAGAGACACAAGTTAATAACACAGAGACTTAATACAGCAGTGGAGATTGATTCCTGGTCTTGTCTTAGCACTGGCATTAGTTAATGGTGCAGTTTGAGGTCAGGGATTCATTCTAGTTAAAGCTAACAGTATAAATATACTAGAACCAGGAGACCTGGGGTCTCAATCAGGCTTTATGATCTTGGCAAGGCCATATCGAGGCTGCAGTTACATCATGTGTAAAACAAGGGGACTCATACATAATCCCTGGTGGCTCTTTCAGCCATAGTAGTCTCCAACAATGAGGTATAGGGGAAAGGATTGCATAAAACTGGGTTGATGGCCAGCCCTAAATTTGCTACCTGTATGAACCTCAGTTCCCTTAAACCTAAAATGAAGACAATAAAACCTACTTTCCCTGGTCGTTGAGAGGATTAACTTTAGTTAGGTGTGTAATAATATTTCTAAACGGAATGCTGGTACACAGGCATTCAAAATATATAACATCCTCTTGATTTCCACAAACCATCACATAGTAACATGGTATTTATGAGCTTAGCTACATATATATTTAAGCTCTAAAAGGAAATAGTCAATATCTCTTTCCAGATGCTTTATATTTTAGAGTTTCTTTCACTGATTACTCTCTGATTCATTGAGCGCTTTACTAAATCATCGTCCCAAGATGGGCAGAGAAAAGGAAGGGTCTCTGCCAAGTGATAGTGGAAAAGCATCCTCTGATGCATGGCGGTCTAGAAATGGCAGCCCCCTTTCAGCACTAAGGCAAAGGTGTGTAAGCTGCTATGCTCTCCCCTCAGTTGGATAACCATATAATTTATCATTTTAGTTGAGATGCTTAAAAATTTTTTTTAAAGATTTATTTACTTTTAGAGAAAGAGAGGACAAGAGTGAGTGGTGGCAGGGGCAGAGGGAGAGAATATTTAAGCAGACTTTTTGCTGAGCATGGAGCCTCATGTGGGGCTGGATAGGGGGGCTTGATCCCATGACCCATGACATCATGACCTGAGCTGAAACCAAGAGTCAGGCGCCTAACCGACTGAGCCACCCAGGAACCCCAACTAGGATAATTTTGAAAGTGAAAAAGCGTTTTAGTAAAACTGGGATAAACTGGGATGCATGTCCCCCTCACCTTCCAGGCTTACTTTTTGTGACCATTGTTGTCACTGTATGGGTACCTCTGACATCCTCATAGAGAACAAATCCAAAATAAGGTTCTATCCAAATAATCTAAAACTTCTGTTTTTTAAAGGCATGCAAAAAATTACTTAACTGAAGTTTGACAAGTACACACTGACTTTAGATAGAATGTTATGATAAAATAGTTGTGTTCGTATTATTATTATGTATGCTTTTGGGGGTGGGTCAGCAAAGTTTTTCTGTGAAAGGACAGAGTAAATATCTTAGGTATTGTAGACTAAATGCTCTCTGTCACAACCATGTCATTCTGCCTCTCCAGTGCCAGAGCCACCAAGGACAATACATTAAAGAATGGGCATGGCTTGGTTCAAATAAAAATTCATTTACAGTAACTGTTTGTGAGATGGATCTGGTTTTGGGCTGAAGCTTGTCAACTCCTGCTTTAAAACAATACTCCTAGACTTCTGGAATTCATAGGACCAGGAAAATTTTAAAAATTCTGGAATTGATTTGACTTCTAATCTGTTATTTTGGTAAATAATTATATTTAAAAGGAAAAAAAAAGGAAAGTCATTGCTTAGTACCCTGGCCTCTCGGAATTTTAAAACAGCAAAAAGCTAGAAAGGGCACAAATTCAGAACCAATTCAGCTTTGTGGAAAACCAACCACACTGTCCTTATTTTTTTTAAATTGTTTTCTTAGTTTGGTAAAAACTTTGTTGTGAATATACTCGGTTTAACAGATGGGTCTTGAATTGCTTTTGGTTCCACTGGTATGGAACCATAGACAGAGCACAGTATTTATAGTGAAAATATCTAGATTTGAATAAGATTGAGAGAGTACTAAGAAGGGGGGGAGGAACAGACTTTGGACATTCCTTTAATGGGACAGAGCTCCTTGAAGAGAGCATCCCTTGCCCTGAATCAGAGTTGTATACACAAACTCTACTATCAGGTAACTCCAGAACTCACCGGCTGCCACTGTGTAGGGTACCAGGCAGGGGGGCAGTTGAAGCGGTTACAAGCTTGTACCGTGCTGGGCTTGGGCTGATGACACAGTTCATCAGCCAGGATTACAGTTTCATTCATCTCTCTGGAAAGTAGGTGGGAGCAGAAGACATCTCTGGTCTGCAGGCCAACCCCACAGGTGAGACTGCATGGACTCCACTGGCCAATTTCCCACCTGGGAAGAAACCACAGAGGACGAGGACATCCTTAGGACCTGTGCAGAGAACATCATGACATCAAGTGTTGCCAACTGAGTAAAAACACATACCTGGGAAGGTGGGAAATTCCAGCATAAGATTGGCAAGGAATTCTATCCCAAGCCTAGAACACATCTACTCCTACAAGGCTCTAGAATCCATTTTGAATAAACAAAGAGGGTGATAAAATAGGACATCCATTTCTACCCACAAGATCACCAAGAATGGTCACAACCATGTCTATTTGGAGGAAATATACAAAATAAGGTGGTATGCTAGATACAACACAGATTTGAGTGCAGAAAGGCTTTGGGCACTGTGTATGGAACAGCCTTTCTGCTAATATGTCTGGTCCCCATTCTTAACAAGACTGAAGAATTTGTGCTTGTTTTTCTTTGGCTTCAAAGTGAAAGGTCATTGGCTCCCACTTCCTTCAAACTTCCAACATAGCATAGAAATGCCTCTGTCTTATGTATAAATATCATCACTGCCCGGGACTGGAGAATGTAACAAAAGTAAAGGTTGCTAAATAGATCAGTCTTCTTGAGGGGAAATAAGTGGAGAGAATGGCTCATTATCTGGAAGTAGAAGTCAAATACACACAGAGGAGTTGAGTGCATAATTGGCCATTCCAAACGGCCAAGTCTTGAGAAGCACATTTACAGTGAGCTGAAGGCCTATAAAAACAATCCCACTCCATTTCCCTGTTGATGCAGCCTCCAAAATGGGAATGATAAGGAAAAAGCCCAATTTTTTGGGCTTGGAGTAGGAAGTGTTCTTTAATGATCAGATTTGGAACGTTCTATTTACAATATGAGGCACAAAATTTCTACAAACAGAAGTCAGCCAAGAAAAGCATGGCGAGTAGATCCTTCAGTAGCTAGGCCCTCTTGGCTTTTGTAGCTAGCCTTGAAAATTGGCTTAAAAATCTTGGACCTTAATGTTTTTCATCAGACTGCAAAACTGAGTACATATTCTCTCAATCTCTTTCTGCTACTCTGATATGTAACTACCTTACTAACCCCTATTTCTACCATCTCCTTTCATCTATCCTGTGTTTGAGTCCTATGTGTAGCAAACAATTTCATTATTCTCAACTCATGCCCCCTGGTTCTCCAGCTCTGTCTTTCCTCAAGCTGTTATCCTGAATTTGGAATACTTTTTGTCCTTTTCTTGCCCAGCCTTCAAAATGTCTTCCATTTCTAATCCCAAATTTGATCCACGTTCAAAGGATGTGTACTTGCTTAGGTGGTATGTACCTGCCCCAGACACTGATTATTTTCTCAATTATGTTATAGGTATTCTGTCTCTCAAGGGCCCCAATGGAGCACACACCCCTTGCAGGCAAGCTCTGTGTCTGCATCTGCTTTGTATCGCTCACAGTGTTCAGTATAGCCCCTTCTATATAGTTAATACACATGGTTAATAATTTCCTGATAAATGAGCAAATGGAAGGGACCTACCTGCACAGTAAGTACTTTCTACCCATTATCTCATTTAATTAACTCTAGAATAACATGAGATAGGCTCTACTGATTCCCCTCATTTTATAATTGAGGAAACCTGAAAATCTAAGAGGTTGACTTGTCCCAAACCTGTAACTAGTAACTAGTGAATCTGGGATTTGAACTTGGGTGTATTTGGCTCCAAAGCCTTTGTCTTTTCTATTGTGCCACGCTGTCTCCAGGAAAACTGTCCTATAAACATTCACAGAATTTTCCATGAATAGAAGAGGAGAAGCTGGATTGAATATATATTTCTTTGGGATCCTTGTGGGAATTTCTATAAACTTATTTTTAGATCCCTAGTTTGGGTTAATGGCTAGCTTTAAAATGTTGTGTTTTAAAATATATCCACACATTCTCTGCCACCTGCCCCTTCTAAAGATGAGGCCTGGAGTCTGGGCTGAACTTGGTAGCTCACTTTTAATGAATAGGATGAGGAAGAAGCAAGACTCTGTGACCTCTTAAGCTAAATCATAACAAGGATATTGTTTCCACTTGGCTCTCTCTTTGCTCACTCTGGGGGAAACCAGCTGTAAGGTCATGGGCACACTCAGTCAGTCTTCAGGAAAGTCCACATGCAAAGGAACTAAGGCTGCTCACCAACAGTGGGCACTAACTCGCCAGTCTTGTGAGTGAGCTACCTTGCAAGCTGATCCGCTGGACCCAGTCTAGCCTTCAGGTGATTGTGCCCTCACAAGAGACCTTGAGTCAGAATTGCCTTTCCAAGGCATTACCAGATTCCTCACTCATTAAATGGTGAGAAGTAAAAAAACCATTTATTTCTGTTGTGAGCTACTAGGATTTATGGAAATTTGTTGTGCAAAAATAGACAATGAATACAGCACACCCCCCTTCCAAACATGCATATGTTTACTGAAAGACATATATAACAGCGCTACTGAGAATAGCCCAGATGCGGAACAACCCAAATATCCATCAATAGTTGAGTGAATAAGAAATTATGATATCGTCATATAAGAACACTGGACAAGAAGAAGAAACTGTAATAAGCAGCACAGATGAGTCTCACAGGCATACAATTGAGGCAAGAAAGCCACAAAAGCAAAAATTCATACCGTGCTCTCGTTTATGTAAAGTTCCAAACCCAAAACTAATCTATGATGCTAGAAATCAGGTTGGGGGTCACCCTTGGGGGGCAGTAACTAGAAGAAGGGGACTGGAGGGGAAGGATTCTGGGAGGTTACTTTGACCTAGGTTCTAGATCTGGATCCACCTGGTGAAAAATCATCAAGCCGCACATGCAGGATTGGTGCATTTTTCTCTGTGTTTGTTATGCTTCAAGAAAGGGTGCTTCTCCCCCACTTATAAGTGAGATGCTAAAACGTGGTGGCTGTGAAACAAAATCCAACAACCAGGCTCAAGGCCGGTCACCGTAATGTGTGTGTCTCATAAAGGAGCTGCCTACACAGTGAACGCTGTCCAAGGTTAAAGTCTGTCCTAGCGCAGGCCTTGCACGTCTGCTGCCCCCACTGCTGCCTCCACCTCTGGCAGAAATTCAGTCCCTGGGACCTTGGAGCAGAGGCGTTTGGCAGCCATGAGGGCACTTCAACACCGTTCGTCAAATTCACAAAATAGACCTATCTGCTTACCCTTGATAAAATGACATTTCATCCCCAAGGGAGGAGGTCAGCAGAAGTGATCTGTGCATTAAGTACTTTACTAATTGGAAGTATTGGAATTAACTTAGGCCAAAAGAAAAAAAAAAAGGGGGAAAGCAGACTCTCCCCACCCACCCCCCATTTCTCTGCAGATGGGCTACATTTGTGAGCCTTGGGTCTGGCTGGCTGCTGATAGAACCTTCCAGCAATCTATGCCTTTGGCTGTTTCTTGATGGAGTGTGACAGGCCAGGAGGGAGGAGCAAGCCTGGGGCCAGGGCTGGCTGTGGCTGGCGGCCTGTGAGGTACTTAGAGGCGGTCCCTGGGATTCTGGGGCCTGGCTTTCTCACAGGCCCAGTGATGAGAGGGAATAGGAGCTTGGAGGATGAGGGCATTAGTGCTTCCCCCCCTACTATGCCTGGCTCACTTTTACTCATCTTTATGTCTTCATTGACAATGGTACTTCCTCAGGGATGATGCCCTCAGCTGGGTAAAATTCATCTCCTAATAGAGTATCACGAATACTGCCCCTTTGGAAATTCTCAACACTTAAAAAAAACTAGTGTGGCAAGAACACAACAGAAGAGACCCTCTTAAGAAAATGTTAAGTGGACAACATAGTATTGTTGAGTATAGGTACAATGCTGAACAGCAGAGCTTTAGAACTCCTCTTGCTGAACTGGAACTTCGTGCCCACTGACGAGTAACTCCTCATTTCCCCCTCCCTGCAGCCCCAGCAATCATCATCCATTCTTCGATTCTATGAGTATGACTGTTTTAGATACTGCATGTAAGTGGAATCATGCCGTTACTCGTTCTCGTGTAACTGGCTTATTTCTCTTAGTACAATGTTTTCAAGGTTCATCCACTGCAAACTTCTTTTTTAAGGCTGGATAGTATTTCACCGTGAGTACGCACTACATTTTCTTTATCCATTCACCTGCTGAAGGATATTTAAATTGTTTCCCCATGTTGGCTGTTGTGAACAGTGCTGCAGTAAATGTGGGAGTGCTAGTATCTCTTTGAGATCCTCATAGGGCAGCTCTATTTTTAATTCTTTGAGGAACCTCCATACTGTTTTCCACAGTGGCTGCACCAGCGTGCATTCCCACCGACGGCGCACAAGGGTTCCAACTTCTCCGCATCCTTGCCGACTCCGCGGTCCTTTGTTTTACTGATGATAGCCACCCAGACAGGGGTGAGGGGATGATCTCAGTGTGGTTTTGATTTGCATTTTACTTTATTATTTTTTGAAAATATTTATTTATCTATTTATTTATTTAGAGAGAAAAAGAGAGAGAGAGAACAGGTAGGGAGGGGCAGAGGGGAGAATCTCAAGCAGGCTCTGCCCAGCACGGAACATGATGTGGGGCTCGATCTCATGACCCTGAGGCCAACCTCAAGAGGCAAATGCTCAACCAACAAAGCCACCCAGATACCCCTGATATGCATTTTGATGATTAGTGATATGGAGAATATTCTATATACAGTTGGCTCTTGGTAATCTTTTTTTGGAGAAATGGCTTTCAAGTGTTTAGCTCATTTTTAAATTGGTTATTAGATTTTTTTGTTGTTGTTGTTAGTGAGTTGTAGGAGTTCCTCCTATGTTATAGAGATAAGCTCTTTATCAAATACATGGTTTGCAATTCTTTTCTCCCTGTTTCTCTGTTGAGTGTTTTCTTTGCTATGCTCAATGCTGTAATCTGACTACCCTACCCTACTGCTACCTTGAGGAGAGCATGGGGCAATGTTTTTTTTGGTTTAGCACTTGTTAGGGGTTCAACTGTATCCCCCCCTAAAAGGTACATTGGGGTCCTAACCCCCAATAACTCAGAATGTGACTTATTTGGAATAGGGTTATTGCAGACATAACCACATAAGGTGAAATCATACTAGAGTTGGGTGGGCTTTTAATTAATACTACTTAAATAGCATTAATTAAATTAAAATTAAATTATATATTTTTTATTTAAAATTTAAAAATTTAAACGTTTAAAAATTTATTTAAATTTATTTAAATTATATATTATGAATTACGAATGGTATTCTCATTAAGAAAGGAGAGAGAAACTCAGGGAGACTAACGACAGAGACAGAGACTTACAGAGCTACATCTACAAACCAAGGGGTGTCAAAGATGGCCGGCGGACACCAGAAGCTAGAAGAGGCAAGGAAGGATTCGCCTTCACAGGTTTCAGAAGGAGCATGGCCCTGCTGACATCTTCATGCCTGCCTCCAGAACTGTGAGAAACTGCATTTCTATTGTTTTAGGTCAGCCTGTTCATGGTGCTGGGTTACGGCTGGTTCCCAGCCCACGTACTGGGAAACCAGTACATCTCTGTGACCACCACACCTAGACTGGGGCCTTAGAACACAGCTGCTTGGGAAGCACGAGGTGATGCACGGGAAGTCGAACCCCAGCGAACTGGGTGTGCACCTTTGCTTTTGACGCATGTGTTCTGGTCAACCATTCCAGCTGTGATCGCTGAGCAACTGCCAGCAGCAATTCCAAAGTCCCCAAAGCCCTCAAAGCCCTGACCACCACAGAGTTTTCTTTAGTGTACTGCAAGGTATTTGGTGACAGCACTGGACCCGAATTGACATGATGCTTTTGTAGGTTGCATCCCACTTGGTGTAAATATTTACACATTTTACCACAGCCATGTTAGACTGTTGGATTATGGCATTTTCCCTTAGCACCTACTAAGGGTAATACAAAATTTATGTTATAGTAATCCTAACATATTTCTAAAGTACAAAAAATCCTGAATTCTCAAACACATCTGCCCTGATGGTTTTGGCAAAAAGATCCTGGCTCTGTATGAGGAGGATGGTAAATAGGATCCCTGTGTTTTCTTTAAGCTTCTAGGCTTCAGGTGTTCAGCTTCAAGGTTAGGCCCTTGGCCAGAACGTTATGGAGACTGGGTCCTGCAGCATTCCCTTGCTATAATGTTGACTTTCTTCTCCATATTCCTGTCCTTTTTATCAAAACCTGCTTGCACGGAAGGCTCTGGGAGCTGACAGATCACAGCTGAAGCCCTGTGGCGTCAGGCTGGACCCTGTCCAACTCCCGAGCAACTGACTCCTGACCAAGGGTAGACCGGAGACAGAGGGTTACCTTCTGCCCCTGAAGGCTGGGATTAGTCTTCCTGCCCTCTGTCCAACATCAGATGTACTTGGGTAGGCCTGTGTTTATAATTGGATTTTAAATTTTAGCCTTGGTTTCCGAATTCCCATTTTGTTTCCCTGATGGTGCTGGAGTTCTGCCCAACATCTAGCCTCCTGCACACTAAGCCTGTCACTCGGCTTGCATCTTGGCAGCCCCTTGCGTTGGCCTGGGCAGAGACCCTCAGCCACACGCCAGAAGCCATGATGTGACAGCAGTCAAGCTGATATAACACATTACTGCTGATAACACTAGTAATTCTAACATTTACACAGAGCATACCACAAGTCAGGTACTGTGCTAGTTGTTTTAAGTGCACTCTCTTTTATAATCCTATCCACAGCCCTGTGAGGGAGGTACTATTATTTTCTGCATTTTCATAACAAGAAGCTGAGGCCTGGAGAAGTTAAATGATTAATTAGTCGTGGCCCAGAATACCTACTGTCAGGTCTCATGCAGATGTCAAGGCCACGTGCATCACATCCAAGTCTACCATGGATAGACCTGGATGCTTGGGTGCTGAGAATGGGGGTGCTCCCTCCCACAGAGGCCAGCACATGTATTTACAAACCCCAGCTCTGCATTGTCCCAGCTCCTCTTGCAGAGGTCGTAGCAGGACTCAGGGACAAGCTTGCCTCAGATGTGGGATGCATATATAAACTCATTCTTACTTACATCAACCCTATGAATAAGGTACTATAAGTTCCCTTATAGGGTGACATAACAGAGGCTTTGAAAGGTCAAGTAACTCGTCCAAAGTCACACAGCTAGTAAACAAGAAAATCAGGATTCAAACCCAGAAAGCCTGGCTCCCGTGAGCCTAAATACTATATTATACTGCCTCTCTGGAGAAAGATGATGAATAGAGCTGTACAAAGTAGATCTGAGATGCAAATTGTAGGATCCTTGGTGCTTATAACTTCAGAAATGACAAATGGCAAGATGACGGATCTATTCTTCAAAATAGAAGCCAACACACTGATGGCAGCCAAGGTTACGAATATACTCGGAGTTGTTATTTCAGGAAAGTGGCAGTGATGCTTGGCAGCAAATGGGCAAAGGTTGAGTGTGGTCCCCTGAAGGATATGTTTATTTTTTGTAAAGGTGGCCATCAGAGATAATGTGGGCAATCAAGGACCCATAGTGGTTGGCACATCTTAGCAGCTTGTGTTTGTATTAGCTATATAAAAGGAGGAATTTTGGCCTTCTTTTGGACAAGGGCTCATTATGTGAGTTGCCAAGGTTTTTCTCCCCTATCCTTTCAGAGAAGGTACTGGCCGTTGCCTCCAGCAACTCGTTGTTGGTTCCTGGTATAAACGCACATAATATCTAATGGTAGACTCTCCCCATCCCAACCTAGGCCCTAAGAACCTTCTCCTACCCTGGTTTTTGCAGGGAAGTGGGACTTGTTTCTATATTCAATATTTAAAGATGCAGTTATTGAGAGGTGAAACACCATGTAAATTTCAATTATTTGTTAGCAGCATTCTTTAAACTTGTGAGTAACCCTTCAACTTGACACATCTACCTAACATTACTATCCCATGGTTTTTTAAGGTCCTCCAAGGATATCTGTTTCCTTTAGGATGTCTCTGAGGTCAGGAGGTAGAAAGCAATCAAGCAACAATCAACTAGACACCATGGAGCATGGCCAGCTTTCGAAAGGCTCAGGTAGGATGAAGAAAACTGTCTTTCCGACTGTGACATTGTTTAGTACCGGGTGCCCCTTTAAGGTTTTGTACTATTACTGATGGCTCCTAATTTATCTCTATATCTTCCAGTTCCCAATTTATCCACAGCCCAATGTTTCCAAAATGTGACTCTGGTCACTTGCTTCCTTTGATTAAAAACCTCCACGGAAGTCTGAGCTGAGGTTCCAGGGGTGGAGACCAGTATGTT